>VDFB02076937.1:0-35508 GCA_007258455.2 Sequoia sempervirens | reverse complement strand
AGAAGACAAAAGTCTACATGAGAAGATCAAGGACTCCATCCCCTAAGGAGCCAACACAAAAGATGGACTCTTCTCCAAAATTACCAATTGTGGAGCCATGCAAGGCTGCTTCTCCTCCACCAAGCGTGTATGAGTCGGAGATTCCTGAGGAGCATGAAACCAGTGGGGAGGCGGAGCCATTCAAGGAAGGGGAACTCTTTGGTGCGGCAGCAGAACTTTAGGTTGAAGAGATAAAGAAGCACCCTTCCCCATTAGTGCAATATGAGTATTCTCCAGTAAGCAGCAGAGGCCATGAGTCACCTGAGAAGGAGAACATCCCAGTTAGAACCCCATCGTCGGTGCAAGAGGTGGAGCTTGAAAAAGGTGATCAAGGTGAGCAGCTCCCCGAAAAGGAAGAGGAGAAAACAACAGAACAACAGGAAGAGGAAAAAACTGATGAAATATGGGTAGAGCCTGCTGTCTCAGATTGGCTTGAAAAGGAAATCACCAGGAAGAAACAAGTGGTGGTTGAAGACACTCCCTTGGATTGGGATGAAATGTTATCCAAGATCGGTAAGGGAAAGAATAAAAGGATAGCTAAGGTGGTTTCAAAAATAGAAAGGGATGAAGCAAATAACCGAGTTTTCCACATTGCCACCCTTGTTGCAAACAAGACTAAAGAAGATGTCACTAGTGAGGATTACAATGTGTAGACTTTTAACCTTGGACCAGCATCTATGGAGCAGGATATAGAAGAGTATGAAGGGTCTAGCGCTGTGCTCATTGGCAGATTGAGAAAGGTGACTCAGACCAAGCACAAGCTGAGAAAGGAGAATGAAAGACTTAGGAAATGCTTGGAAGAGGTGATGAAACCCTTGCGATCTCTTCACCCATCTTCTTCTGCCACTCTTGGCTTTCTACCCAAGGAAACTATCTCCAAGATTGAAAAGATGAAGGCCTCTACTCAAACTGCAACGAATTGGTTAAAGGATGTGTGGGACAAAGGAGATAATGCAATCAAGGATGTCCTTTCCGTTGGGAAAGTTGTAGTCAGAGCTAAGGAATTATTGGAGCATGTGCTATCCCAGGATAAGGAAGACCTTGACCTTCTACTACAGAAATCCAAGGTCATTATAGAATATGGTAAAGATCAGTTGGTTACCGATGGGATCCTTCCTTCCTCTAGACTAAATGAACCTTGGGAATGGTTTGAGGCTCTGCAAATTCAAAAAAAGGCCTTGAGGAAGGTACAGAAGTGAAAGAAACAAATAGATGGTGACTTGACTGGGGTCTATGAGGGATGCATTACATTTTTTGAGGTCATGACTAGCAGGAGAAAGATTGCTCCCAAATACCTGAGCTTGGAACAGCTAAGGGAGTGGTGGCATGATGTGTATGCTCCTGATTCTAAGAATGTCATAACAGGGCACCAATTAGATGATGCAGCAACCTACTTGGCAGTAATGGATAAGTATCAAGCCAACAAGGATGAATGGGATAAGACTGTTAAACAGTCAAAAGAGGAGATTGATTCCATTAAATGCAGGCTTAGGATCTTGCCTTTGCCACCTGTTGCCGAGCTAGATGGAATGTTTTTGAAGGTTCAAGGATCGTTGGGCCAGAACAAGGATAAGGGAGGCGGTATTTAATGCCATTTTGAGATTTGTGCTTCCCTATTATTATAGGGCATGTGTTGAACCAGACTACATTGGGGATTGTGCCTAGGCTGACCTTGATGATATATGGCATTTAATGTATGCCTTATTTTGATTTCCTAGGCCGACTTGTTTTGGTGGTTGTTCTTATTTTGTAAATGTTTGGCTGGGCCGACATGTCTTGAGAATTTTCTATAAAAGGCATCCTTGCCTCATTGTATAGGGTTAGCTAAAAAGTAACAGAGATAAGTAAGAGCAGAAAAGAGCTCGAGTATTTTGTAGTAGAAGTAGTAGTCAATTTATTGAAGCAAATATTGTAACAAAACAGTGGAATTGTTGCAACATTTTGGTAATATAATGCAATTGAAGACATTGTGGTTTTCCTGGTGAAATCTCTTGTGTTATTTTATCTTGCATGGTTCCTGTTTTATCTTTCAAATTGCTTAAGGATTTAGGGTTTAGTGTTTAGAATTAGATTAGCCTTAGTTTGGTGAATGGTGTTTATGATTTCATATTTGGAATGTTTGTAGCAATCTCAGGTCTATACTCCCAGTAACTATCTGATTGTAGTAGGCTGGTGAAGTCAACCTGGACTATATATTTATATGTGCTTAAGTTCGATTGTAAATGAATATCTATGATTTGAAAATCTAGATACCTTAGAAGATTGCACCGTTCTTGTGATATCGCATTGTGGGTTAAGCAAGATTTGGTTATTTGAGGTTGGTCCATTCCAGATATCTGTTATTTGCATTGTTCATTCTAGGCATAGTTTAGATCTTATCATATCTTTGCACCCTTGTCTTTTGCTATTTCTTTGTCCTTTGATTAGATTTAGGATTTAAGATCATTATATTGCAAAATTTGATAAATCAAGAGATACAGTTTGCTTGTAGTAAGGTCCCTTTGTGATTACCAACATTTTCACATATTATCTGAGTTGTTTATGCATTGTCATGTCCTAACACCCGAGAGACCTTGGGGTGATTTTCAGTAATTTATTGTTGAAGATTATCTTTCAAGAGAGATAGAATGTTGCATTATGTCTGAGTTGTTGCTGTGCAGAAAACACCATCAATAGTTTAGATCTTATCATATCTCTGCACCCTTGTCTTTTGCTATTTCTTTGTCCTTTGATTAGATTTAGGATTTAAGATCATTATATTGCAAAATTTGATAAATCAAGAGATACAGTTTGCTTGTAGTAAGGCCCCTTTGTGATTACCAGCATTTTCACATATTATCTGAGTTGTTTATGCATTGTCATGTCCTAACACCCGAGAGACCTTGGGGTGATTTTCAGTAATTTATTGTTGAAGATTATCTTTCAAGAGAGATAGAATATTGCATTCTATCTGAGTTGTTACTGTGCAGAAAACACCATCAACAAATTGGCGCTAGAAGGAGGGCCTGAATGAGCACACTGGATTGTTTCTTGAATGCCATCTTTCCTGAAAGATATAGGAGAAATACCAGATCTACCACAGGAGAGGAAGATTTATAGGAATTACAGTTCCCCACTAGGTCAAGAAGAGCTTGAGAAAGGGGAGAATCATCATCACCTATCCCTTCACTAGCATCATCCACATCTTCACATCCCGAGGTTGAGGCTGTACCCATCCCTGAGGCAGTTCCCATTCAACAGCCCCAGCCTATCATTAACCAACCACAACCACCACCCCCGCTTTTGCCAATGGATTTCCTAGCTAATAACCCATCTCCCTTATTCTTCCAGGCCTAGAATGTAATGCCCAAAAACCCTGAGCATTTTTGTTCAAAATTCCATGTCAATGAGCCAAACAGGACTACGGAAGAGAACATAAGAATTTTCCATAACCTGCCTAAAAAACAGAGGGATTGTTCATGAAGATGTTGCTTGTAGGTTGTTTCCTTATTCACTAGGAGAAGAGGCCTTTTACTGGTACAATCACCTCCCCTCTGGTTCAATTCTTAATTGGAATGATCTTGAGACTGCCTTTTTGTAGAAGTTCAGAATACCCATCAGTGCCAATGAGTTATACCTGCAATTCATTAAAGTCAAGAGAGAGGTTAATGAACCAATATCTAGTTTCAATAATAGGTTTCACCGTGCATACACCAGAATTCAGGATCCTTATGTTTTAGATAATAATACAGCCTTGGGAGTCTATTATGAAGCATTAGATAGCCTGACAGCAACCTTTTTGAAGTGGAGACCTAATCCTCCAGCCACTTTAACTGACACTTATATAGAAGTTGTTAAGCTTAGCACATATTTGAGACAACACTTGACTGGACCATTACTTTCTTTAAGACTGATTGCACATCCCAATCAGGTTCTGGCAGTGAATCAGGCTCTCACAAATCATACCCCAATCATGAATCCAGTACCTCAGTTACCTTTGGTGCCACACCCCGGACCACCCATGAGCTAGGTCGCCCCTATAATGAATTTTCCCCAACAGCAAGTTAACCAGCCTATGTATCAGTCACATCCGAATAGTTTTCCTACCTATCTACAAAATTCTGAGGTGTTGCACCAGTCTATGGGATCTGCTACAATGTCTGCTCCTCCTTAGAGTAATCTAAATCAGCTTTCTTATCGAGATCCAAATAGGGAGAAGATTGATGAAATGGCTGAGCAGATAAAGAAGCTAAATCTGGAAGTGACCTACCTAAGAAATCAAAACAACCAAGTACAAGCTGCCCTGAAGAGTATGCAATCCAATCAGAATAGAGAGTTTCTGCAGGGGCAAAATTTTGACAGAGGGCAGCACAATGAAAGAGGATTCTACAATGACAGGGGCTACAATAATGATAGGAGACAGAATTTTGATAGAGGCCAAGGTAGCGGATCTGGATTTGATAAGAGGCCATCATAAGAGCAAAGTAGAATTGGGAATATCGGACCTAACAATGGAGGAGTCCCCACCCCATTGGATCAACCAGTTAATCAAGTGGTCAACCAATTGGCAAATCAGCGAGCCAGTCAGGACAAGCCTCCCAGTGGTGTATATCTGGCTGAAGCAGCTCTATCAGGATGGTGCAGACTCCATAAGACAAGTCAACATTCAGAGTTAGAATATCCAGAATTCCAAACTGTTGCCTCTATTTTCTAGTATGAGGTAGAAAATAATGCAAATGGGCAGGAGATTGTTCCCTCCAACCCTTATGATTCTCCTGTGCTGGTATTAAATCATGCTCCCTTCCCATCAAGTAAGGAAAATGTACCAAAGGAGGAATCTGATTCTCAGGAAGGGAAAACAGATCAAATTTTTAATGGGATGAAGTGGCTCAGTTATTTAATGAAGAAACAATGAATGATAATGGCCCCCTCGATCAGGAGGAAGCCTATGTTGAAGAGGTGCAGATGTTTCAGAGACAAAGTTTGAGAGATATGCTTCATAGGTGTCCACGAGCTGGGGGACCTTTCACCACCTCCATTCCTCCTAACAACTTTAGTACCCCTCCAAATCCTAATGCTAGCAATAATCCTTCTTATCCGCATGTTTCTAGGCAGTATCTTTCGAAGGAAAGGCAAGCTCAAGCTGACCTACAAAAGGAAAAGACTGTTCAAGCAAGCAAAGACAAGATAGATGAACCTCCAAGGGAAGCATCAACTGATATGAGCAAGGAGAAAATGGCTTCATATGTCTCTAAGGAGTTCAAGAAATTAAAGGTAAATCTTTCAGCATTTGAGTTATTGAGGTTCCCTGTAATTAAGAAGGCAGTTTTGGGTACTTATGATGCTCGTTCAGTATCTTTGGATAAGCCTTCTGGCGAGGATATTGGCAATATTTCTAGTTCCCAGCTTGTGAAGACACAAGGTCAAGCTCATAGTCAGACTAATTTTCCCCCTGGAGATAAGGGAAAGGAGAAGGATAAGACTCAAGTGGCGCAAGTAGATACTTAGCCAACTTTGTTTCAAAGGAAGACAGAAACCCCACCATTTCTGATTTCTGTCCGAATATTCGGTAAGAATCTGCATAATTATTTATTAGATTATGGTGCTTCCACCAATGTGATGCCATTTGAAGTTTGTAAAGATTTAGGAATTACACCTGCTGACTCTCAAAAGAAAGTGACTCAGTTGGATAGAACTGAAGTAAGTGTGGTGGGAGAACTAAATATGATTCACATGCAGATAGCTTCTGACCCAAGAATTCAACAGGTTATTAATATTCAGGCAGCTGATATCCCTGATGCATATGGTTTGATTCTAGGAAGAGATTTTACTAAGGCTTTGAATGGGTATGTTTCTATTGACCACTCTCACATGTGGCTTCCTTGGAAAGGAGTGCCAAATTAGATCAGAATTGAAAGAGAACCAAGAATGAAATACATGATTACAGAATACCAAAATGCTTCAATTGAGGTTCTTGTATCAGAAGTAGGAATGGGAAATTATATACTATCGACTCAGTATGAGGATTCAGACTCAGAGGAGGTATTGATGCTACATACGACACCCCTCAATGCAGAGACAGAGTCCAGTTATGGTGATGCTTTAACATAACCAGTTGGAAAGGAGGAAGAGTCAGAAGATAATCAGATCAGCCTATTAGACAGCTTCCAAGAATTCATGAAGCAGTGTGTTGAAAATCAAATTCATTTAGGCAGAAGGACAAGCTTTGAAGAGTTACTCCTACCTAATTGGTGTAGAGTTCATAATGCTTCCCATTTAGAGTTGGAGTGTTATTTATGCCAAACAGCAGTAGAACAAGTGCAAAAATTCCTAGATCCAACTCAGGCAGCTAAGACAGAAGAGAAAAATTCTCAGGAAGAGTGTAGAAACAAGAGACCTTCACTGTCTGAGGAATCATACAGCAATGATAAACTGAGGGGTGTAATGAAGAAGATTACAGCTACTGAGTGTTGGAGACTTAAGTTTGATGGATCTAAGTCCAAGCATGGAGCTGGAGTAGGGTTTGAACTGATCAGTCCAAAAGGTAAGAATTTCTTTGCAGCCCATAGGCTTCAATTTCACTGTACCAATAATGTAGTAGAGTATGAAGCGTTAATTCATGGACTTCTTATGGCACTTAAGAAAAAGGTTAAGATTCTGCAAGTTTTTGGTGATTCTAAGTTAGTAATTAAGCAAGTATAGAGACAATATTCATGCCATGATCGGAGAATGACCAATTATAGGCATAGAGTATGGGACCTCATTGAGGGATTTGATGCATTCAATATCCAACTTATACCACGACGGAAGAATCAAACGGAAGATTCTCTGGCTCAGGCAGCGAGCACTCTGCAGCCTTTATCCTTGTCAGGATTGAAGAAATTCACTGTGGAATTGACTCATGTGCCATCAGTCCTAGATAATGTTACTAACTTTTAGGTGTTTGAAGACGACAAACATATTCTTGATTTTATCACAAACACAGACATTTTTGCTTCCCAAATCATTGATGAAGTAGAACCACAGGAAGCAGAACTAGATTTAGAAGGTGTGATGAACCTGAAGTCTAATACTATTCCAAGAGGAATGGTACAGTTAGAGTGGATTTTTGATATGGACAAGATTAGAGATCAAGAACAAGAGTCAAAGAAAGAATCAATCAATGGACAGTGTAACACTCACAATTTAGGAATTGAGGACAATGTTAAGAATATTTTCATCGGTAAGGTATGCACTCCAGAAGAAAAAAAAAGGGATGATTGAAGCCTTGCACAGCTTTCTAGATATAGTAGCCTAGAGTTATGAGGACTTGAAGACCTATGATACATCCATCATAACTCATACTATACCCCTGATGCCAGATGCCAAGCCTTTCAGACAGAGACAGAGACCTATCAACGCATTGTTGGAACCACTCATACAGAAAGAAGTTCAGAAGTTACTATCTTCCAGAATTATATTTTTGGTCATACATTCAACATGGGTGGCAAACCTGGTTCCAGTGAGAAAAAAGAATGGAGAAATTAGGCTCTGTGTCGATTTCAGAAATCTGAACAGATCATCAGAAAAAGATAACTATCAAGTTCCTTCGTTGGATGAAGTGCTTCAAGTGGTTAATGGATCCCAGATGATGTCCTTTCTGGATGGTTATTCAGGGTACAATCAAGTGATGGTCCAATATGAGGATAGGCACAAGATTGCTTTCACAACTAAGTGGGGTACCTTTGCCTACAGGAGGATGCCATTTGGACTCATTAATGAAGGGGCCACATTTCAAAGGGCTATGGATATTTCCTTTAAAGATATCATAGGCAAATGCATTATCATTTATATAGATAGCCTGACTGTTTTTTTGAAGAACAGAGAGGATCACATCTCGAATTTGCGCAAAGTATTTCAAAAGTGCAGAGAATTTGGTATATCCTTGAATCCTAAAAAATGTATTTTCGAGTAACAGAGGGAAAGCTACTAGGACATGTGATATCATAAAAAAGAATTGCTATTGATCCAGAAAGAGTGGAAGCTATATTGAAGATTCAGCCACCTGCTAGCAAAAAGGAGATGAAGTCCTTCTTTGGTAAGATCAACTTCGTCAGAAAATTCATTACTGGATTTGCTAAAATTGTGAAACCATTGAATGCAATGTTGAAGCAAGATGCCAAGATCGAATGGACTACAGAAGCGAAAGAGGCATTTGCAGAGATCAAGAGGGCCATTGCTAATGCTCTAGTACTAGTAAGTCCTAATTACAGTAAACCCTTCTACATCTATTCATTTGCTTCAGACCATTCATATGCTGGAATGCTAACTCAAAAGTCTGATGAGGGAAATGAGCATCCTATTGCCTTTATGAGTGCCCCATTAAAAGATGCTGAGTTGAGATATCCAAGTGTGGAAAAGCAGGCATATGCCCTGGTCAGAGCAGTAAGGAAATTTTGGCATTACATCCTCAGAAATAAGGTGTACGCAATTGTTCTGGACTCTGCAATTAAGTTACTTCTGATGCAAAATGAATTAGGTGAGCGCAGAGCTAAATGGGTGACCATGCTACAAGAGTATGACATTGAGATCCAACCCATGAAGCTGGTAAGGGGGAAAGGACTCACTCAAACTATGGCTGAAATAGGTCCTGAATTGACTGTTCAGAATTATAATATCGAAGAGATTTCCCCAGATGGTTGGTATGACGATATAGTTTATTATTTGTTGAATCAACAATCTCCAGGTCATCTTAATGCAGTTCAGAGATGAGCTCTACGGTTAAAGAGTGATGGTTTTATGTTGAAAGGAGTTGTTCTATACAAGAAAAATTATGAAGGCATTTATTTAAGGTGTCTCGGGAAACAGGAAGCTGAAAGAGTGATGAACGAATTTCATTAGAAATATGGTACTGGTCATGGCTCTGCCATTGCCACAGCAAATCAAATTTTGAGGGCAGGATATTACTGGCCTACGCTATTCAAAGATGTCCACCATCATGTCAGGACCTATCACACGTGCCAGACCATAGCAATGAGGGAAAGGTATGTCGCGCTTCCGCTCCAACTGGTCACTAAGGTAAGGTCTTTTGCTCAGTGGGGAATGGATTTCATAGGTCCCATCAACCCACCATCTTCTGCAGGACATAGGTACATTCTCACTATTACTGATTATTTCACAAGATGGATTGAGACTTTTGCTTGTAGGCAATGTACATCTGAGGTAGTGATTAATTTCTTAGAGTCTTCTATTCTTAATCAATTTGGATGCCCTATTGCTATTGTCTGTGATAATGGTCCTGCTTTCGCATCTTTAAAATTTTCAAATTGGGCTTTTGATCATGGTGTTATTGTAAATTTTGCATCTAATTATTACCCTCAGTGTAATGGCTTAGCAGAATCCTCTAATAAGAACTTATTGACCATTATCCGTAAGTTGTTAGAGAGGAACCCAAAAGACTGGCATGCCCAACTTCGGTTTGCACTTTGGGCAGATCGTACAAGACCTAAGTCATCCATTGGCACATCTCCTTATCATTTAGTGTATGGTCTGGAGCCAGTATTCCTTATTCAACTCAAGATCCCAACTTTATAGTTTATGAATCAGTTTTATGATGAAAGGGACAAGAGGGAGGCTAGGTTGACAGAACTACTGTACCTTGAAGAGAAATGAGACAATGCCCTTGAGAATTTTGCTAAACATCAGGGGGTAGTTAAGAGATGGTTTGACAGGAGGGCTAAAGTCAAAGCCTTCAGGATTTATGACCTTGTCCTATATTGGGATAAGCCTCATGATTAGAAAGGGAACCATGGGAAATTTGATAAACTCTAGCTTGGCCCATATTAGATTGCTGAAATACTTGGAGATAATGCCTTCTGTCTGAGGACTCTCACAGGAGAAGATATCCCACTGCCTATCAATAGGCAGTATTTGAAACATTATTTCCAGTCCTGAGCTATTTTTAGCTCTCTGTTCTGTATATAGTTAGAGTAGGTTTCCCTTTTGCTTTGCTTGTTTTTCTTTGGTTAGAGTGGGTTTGCTTTGGTTTGTTTATTTTGGTTCGCGTTGCTCGTGCTCTTGGTTTTTTCTCTTTTAGGATCTTTGGGTGCATCTGTATAGCAATGGTGACAAAGCAGGTCTGATGTTCTTCATATTACTCTTACAAACTCCAATCATCCTTCCAGGACACTGTGGTACAAACTCTCTACCCAATGTCACCTACCCTTATGCTGTCAGCAAAGGGTTTTCTAGTCAGTTTGAACGGGAATATATCGGGGCCTTATACTTTAAATTATTAAATATACCTGCAGTTGCAGAAGGTCCTAATAAGGTCTGAACGGGTGAAAAACCCTTTTCTGCTCTAGTGCCACTATAGTCCTCAGCCCTGAATGTGGACTTCACTGTTCACAGGTTGAATGAAATGAGTGAAAAGGAAAAGATATAAAAAAAAGGAAAAAGGGAAAGATGGGAAAATATTAAAAATTAAAAGGTTTGAGTTCAACTTATCAGGGGGATCTGAATATCTCTACCGGGGCTATGGACGTCTGGCTCGAAGTAGAGCTATGTTCAGGAGGATCACAGCGATAACCTCGTCGGGGCTATGGACGCCTGACTGGCAGCAAGGCTCTATCCATATTACTTTTAGAGTATGAATCTTTATGTAGCTTGTTCATACCGAGTTTGGTTCCTGTTGCAACTGAGGGAGGGAAATGAATGCATGTGCACACACTTTGACCCTGGTATAAGAAACTTTGAATGACTAGAGGTTTCTTTGTTTTAACATAAAGGTGGTGCCAGGATATGTGAGTTGAAACCATAAGTTCTGGGTTCTTGATTCTAGTTTGTCATCGAAATGCTCAGGAGCATTTCCTAGCGAAGTCACCATTTGTTGTGCAGTTTTTGCACACACGCCCCACTTGGAGTAGGGACCCTCTTTTTGGGATGTCTTTTGGCCTTTGGTTTTATTGGATTTGTCTTTTTTAAGGTCTTGACATGTTGGTCTTACTGGTTTTGGTCTTGCCCTAAGGCTTGAATTGGTTAAAATTGAGTTTCAGGCAAAATCTGGGTTTTCACCTGAATCCAGAATTTTCCAACTCTGGCGGATTTTCTCGGGCTCTGGCTCATTGTCTGGTCATCGCTGAATTTTCTGAATCTAGGTTTTTGCCTAAATTCAGGATTTTTTGGTTCTGGAAAATTTTTCCGAACTACGCTAAAATCCCGAACTTTGTTAAAATCTTAGTTTCTACCTTTCCGCGAATTTTGTGTTCATCCAGATTTCCACGTATCTTGGAATTTTCCAAAATTCCATCCTGGGCTCGGGTTTCCAGTTTTTCAAACATGTCTTGTTGATCATTAATGCCTGTAGTACCTTTGCTCAGACACGTATGGGGATGGATTTAAATTCTTTTTGGCATCATTTTAACTTTACTATTCACTTCTTTGCTGCCTTGACGTCTAAGTGCTTTCTCCATTCGGGCTTTGAGCATTGATCTTGAAGTTGCTTGCGTGTGGATTGTTTGGAGCGCTGATTGAGGTTTCCATTGCTAGAGCGTGTCTGCTTTGTGGTCACTTTTTTGAGCTTGAGTTTTATCTGGATTAATCAATGGTAAGTTGTCGATGACCCCTCTTATTTGTTTGTGTGATGATTGAGTTTTTCCGTGTTGAATGATGATCATTCCGGGTTGGCTTATCTTTGGTCATGATTTTGTTTTATCAAATTAGGATTTGACCCATTTTTTGCAAATCTCCATCACCCACAATATGCCCAACTTTGTTTGCCCAATAAATGTCGAATAGGTTAGTGTTGATGGGCGTTCAGGGAAGGATTTTGTTCCAAATGCGCAATTCATTATATTTGGAAAGATTAGGGTTTTGAGTGTTTTGCTCGAAAACTATTGAAAATGGTTAAATCATCATAATTTTTTACATCTTGCACTTGAATTAAATTGATCCCTGCCTTGTAAGGACTCGGAGTGCTCTAGACTGATCTTCATAGATGGTATTTTAAACCCTGAGCTTACACTGGTATTCATGGCGGGAGGTTTTCATCGAAATCGGGGTATCGTTGTTTCGCCATGAGGTTTAGACATTTTGAGGTTTTCATCTAAATTCATGAACATTCTGAATCTTGTTGGTTGGCGTCACTTTTGGGGTCATTACAGTCTAGGTGGAGAAGTTTGCATAATCGTTCAGTCGCTGGTTCGCATGTTGTCATTTGTCGGGTTCCTGTGGTGTCCGCAGAATTTCTGCGCACCCGAATTTTCCCGGCTTTGGCTAATTCCGCGGAGTGTATCGATTTCCGGAGTTCTTCAAACTGTCCGCAAAAATCCATTCTGTCTGAACTTTTCCGGTTTTCCTGTTTGGTTTTATTTCTTTCGATTTTTCGAAGATAGGATTTATGGAGTCAATGCTAAATGCCAATTTCTTGTTGCCAATAAATAAATTTCATTATTATCTCATAATCTTTTGTCTGTACTAATGATTTATTTGGCTGGTGATGCTTTGGCAGCAAGAATCCGTCTGGGTCGGATTTCTCCGAAATTTCGCCCCGACTGGATTTTCCCGGTTTACAGTGTTTTTCCGGACTGCTTTATTTTTCTGGATTTTCAAGGATTGGCGATTTGTGATAGTTTCTAATTGCCTTATATGATTTTATGCTAATCCTTTGGGTGGAATATGCATGATAATTGAATACTTACAACGATCCTTTTGTGAGTACAGGCTGAATCAAGCAAGGCCGCTGCAGGAAAATCCAAGGGTGACTCGGAGGGGTCCTCCATTTCAGAAGCAGAAAGATTAAGGTTGGATACCAAGAGCCAACTTCCTGAAAGAAAGATATCTTCTGTGTGGTCCGAAGTTTCTGATACTAATGTTAGAGCCTGGAGATACGAAGAGTTTAAACAGAGGACAACTGAGAAGTATATGTCAGTCCTAAGGAATGGAATGATGAAGTTCGGACTGGTGTATGTGGCAGGGTTTCCTCCTGCAATCCAATGCTATGAGTTGATTTTGGCGTGTGCCCGACAGTATGATTTTGATACACAAAGGGTTGTTAGTACTGAGGGAAGAGTCTTGGCGAATTTTAGTCCTGCTTCTATTGCCCAAGCCTTTGACATGCCGAATTTTCCTTTTGTGTGTGGTCTAAACATGGACTTGGCCAGAACATATTATGAAAATGAGCCAATCAAAGCTCAACAAATGATTAATGCTTGGTTGGAGAAGCCAAAGTCACATTACTCTAAATTGCCCAAGTAGATGCACAGGGTTAAATTCAGGACATACATCTATGATGCAATCACATTTTTAAGTAGGGTAGCAGGTTTGAAGAGTGCCAGAGTGTTAGAAAGTTGGACGGTCCATGTGATCACCAAAATTGAACAAGGAACCAACTATCATTGGGCAGGTCTTATTAGCACCATAATTGACAAGCAGCTGAGGGACATCTTAGAAACTAAGAGGTTCACCATGTCCTCCTATGTGATGTATGTGTTAGCCAGATTCTACCCATACAGGGGTTTGAATCCACAAGGGACGTTTGGACAAGATATAGTCTATGAAGTATACCCGAAGTTACACCTAGGACAGAAAGACTACAAAAGGGCTAATGATGCATTCACAATGCATATCACTACTATGCTTCAGAATGCCGAGCATGTGCGACTGTCAGATGGAGCAAAAGGGTTGATAAAGAATTATGGGGCCTGGTTCATTCAGTTTCCTACCTTCTCATACATTAGAATTGATGGATGTCTGGCTGCTCCATATAGGTTACCTTGGTACCCTACTGATCATATTGTGTTATTGGAAATTGTTAGACAGATATGTGAGTTTGATGCCATTGTCAAGAAGGAAAAGCATAAAACAGGCTTTGGTGGGGATTTCCCTCTTGGAATTGGCGTAGCAGAAGTGTGCCCTTCCATTCAATCAGCACACACCGCAGGAGATGAATTGGCAGCATATGGTTTCTCCTTCCACTCCAAGAGAACAAACTTTGATATCACCGGGGAGGCACAGAAGAAGGCTACCAAAGAGTACCATCATAAAGATGACCTAGAAGACTATTGGCCCAACATCAAGGATGATCTTGAAGCAAGAAAGAAGAGGTACTCTAGGCTCCCTGTTGATGTGATCAAACAGTACAATGTCAAGCTAATCCCTGACCAACTAGAGGATGATGGAAACCTGGTACAAGATCATGCCTATGAATCTGTTAAGGATAGATCAATTGGAGAAATAAACTGGAATGAGGATGAGGTCACAGAGTTGGAGGACCTAATGGCCCCTGTAATGAAATTTACTTCTTCATGGCTAAAGAATAAGATTTGGGAGCTGGAGAGTGAGAAGGTACCCTGTACCTTCGATTTGATGGGAAATCTTAACCCAATGTCTACTTTAGAAGAATCCAGGGAAGATGACCTCAAAGGGAAGACTAAAAAGAGCTCACCTTTCAAGATAAAGATCAGAGGCCCTAAAGAAAGTGAGCCAGAACCAAAAAGACAGCCAAAAGGAAAGAAAAGAAGTCGGGCTTTGAAGATTGGCAGGTCCTCTGATGAGGAAGAGTTGGAAAAGGCAGAAGAGGAGGATGTTCCTCCACCACCAAAGAAGACAAGAACAACCAGGGCTTCAAAGAAGAAGTTTCAGGATACATCAAAGGATGAGCCTCTTATTGTTGATATAGAAAGTTCAAGAGAGAAGACAAAAGTCTACATGAGAAGATCAAGGACTCCATCCCCTAAGGAGCCAATGCAAAAGATGGACTCTTCTCCAAAATTACCAACCACGGAGCCATGTAAGGCTGCTTCTCCTCCACCAAGCGTGCCTTAGTCGGAGATTCCTGAGGAGCATGAAACCAATGGGGAGGCGGAGCCATTCAAGGAAGGGGAACTCTTTTGTGCGGCAATAGAACTTGAGGTTGAAGAGGTAAAGGAGCACCCTTCCCCATTAGTGCAATATGAGGATTCTCCAGTAAGCAGCAGAGGCCACGAGTCACCTGAGAAGGAGAACATCCCAGTTAGAACCCCATCACCGGTGCAAGAGGTGGAGCTTGAAGAAGGTGATCAAGGTGAGCAGCTCCCTGAAAAGGAAGAGGAGAAAACAATAGAACAACAGGAAGAGGAAAAAACTGATGAAATCCGAGTAGAGCCTGTTGTCCCGGATTGGCTTTAAAAGGAAATCGCCAGGAAGAAACAAGTGGTGGTTGAAGACACTCCCTTGGATTGGGATGAAATGTTATCCAAGATCAGTAAGGGAAAGAAGAAAAGGACAGCTAAGGTGGTTTCAAAAATAGAAAGGGATGAAGCAAATAACTGAGTTGTCCACATTGCCACCCCTGCTGCGGACAAAACTAAAGAAGATTTCACTAGTGAGGATTACAATGTGCAGACTTTTAACCTTGGACCAGCATCTATGGAGCAGGATATAGAAGAGTATGAAGTGTCTAGCGCTGTGATCATTGGCAGATTGAGAAAGGAGACTCAGACCAAGCACGAGCTGAGAAAGGAGAATGAAAGACTTAGGAAATGCTTGGAAGAGGTGATGAAACCCTTGCAATCTCTTCACCCATCTTCTTCTGCCACTCTTGGCTTTCTGCCCAAGGAAACTATCTCCGAGATTGAAAAGATGAAGGCCTCTGCTCAAACTGTAATGAATTGGTTAAAGGATGTGCGGGAGAAAGGAGATAATGCAATCAAAGATATCCTTTCCATTGGGAAAGATGCAGTCAGAGCTAAGGAATTATTGGAGCATGTGCTATCCCAGGATAAGGAAGACCTTGACTTTCTACTGCATAAATCCAAGGTCATCATAGAATATGGTAAAGATCAGTTGGTTACCGATGGGATCCTTCCTTCCTCTAGACTAAATGAACCTTGGGAATGGTTTGAGGCTCTGCAAATTCGGCAAAAGGCCATGAGGAAGCTACATAAGTGAAAGAAACAGATAGATGGTGACTTGACTGGGGTCTATGAGGGATGCATTGCATTTTTTGAGGTCATGACTGGCAGGAGAAAGATTGCTCCCAAATACCTGAGCTTGGAACAGCTGAGGGAGTGGTGGCATGATGTGTATGCTCCTGATTCTGAGAATGTCATAACAGGGCACCAGTTAGATGATGCAGCAACCTACTTGGCAGTAATGGATAAGTATCAAGCCAACAAGGATGAATGGGATAAGACTGTTAAATAGTTAAAAGAGGAGATTGATTCCATTAAATGCAGGCTTAGGATCTTGCCTTTGCCACCTGTTTCCGAGCTAGATGGAATGTTTTTGAAGGTTCAAGGATCGTTGGGCCAGAACAAGGATAAGGGAGGTAGTATTTAATGCCATTTTGAGATTTGTGCTTCCCTACTATTATAGGGCATGTGTTGAACCGAACTACATTGGGGATTGTGCCTAGGTCGACCTTGTTGATATAGGGCATTTAATGTATGCCTTATTTTGATTTCCTAGGCTGACTTGTTTTGGTGGTTGTTCTTATTTTGTAAATGTTTGGCTGGGCCGACATGTCTTGAGAATTTGCTATGAAAGGCATCCTTGCCTCATTGTATAGGGTTAGCTGAAATGTAACAGAGATAAGTAAGAGCAGAAAAGAGCTAGAGTATTTTGTAGTAGAAGTAGTCAATTTTTTGAAGCAAATACTGTAACAAAATAGTGGAATTGTTGCAACATTTTGGTAATATAATGCAATTGAATACATTGTGGTTTTCCTGGTGATATCTCTTGTGTTATTTTATCTTGCATGGTTCCTGTTGTTTTATCTTTCAAATTGCTTAAGGATTTAGGGTTTAGTGTTTAAAATTAGATTAGCCTTAGTTTGGTGAATGATGTTTATGATTTCATATTTGGAATGTTTGTAGCAATCTCTGGTCTATACTCCCAGTAACTATTTGATTGTAGTAGGCTGGTGAAGTCAACCTGGACCATATATTTATATGTGCTTAAGTTTGATTGTGGATGAATATCTATGATTTGAAAATCTAGATACCTTAGAAGATTGCACCGTTCTTGTGATATCGCATTGTGGGTTAAGCAAGAGTTGGTTATTTGAGGTTGGTCCATTCCAGATATCTGTTATTTGCATTGTTCATTCTAGGAATAGTTTAGATCTTATCATATCTCTGCACCCTTGTCTTTGCTATTTCTTTGTCCTTTGATTAGATTTAGGATTTAAGATCATTACATTGCAAAATCTGATAAATCAAGAGATACAGTTTGCTTGTAGTAAGGTCCCTTTGTGATTGCCAACATTTTCACATTTTATCTGAGTTGTTTATGCATTGTCATGACCTGACACTCGAGAGACCTTGGGGTGATTTTCAGTAATTTATTGTTGAAGATTATCTTTCAAGAGAGATAGAATATTGCATTATGTCTGAGTTGTTGTGCAGAAAACACCATCAATAAATCCAAGGTGTTGATAGTGTTAGTTGGCAAAGTTCAGTACCAATCCAATGCCCTACCTCTGAAAGAGGATGCAAACAACCATAGCATCACATTTTGGGTAGTGATTCTATGCACTAGACATATGTCTACCACATCTTGCAGATGTTCAACAGGTGTTCTTGAGCCATCTATGGTGAATTTAGGTATAGCTTTTAAAGCATAGACTGGGATAGCAGCCTAAACGTCGGGTGCTATTGGTGCTACAAGGGGACTTTTGACATCCCATGCCACATAATTTTTGTTAGCGGCTGGCAACATGGCTAGTGAAAGGGGCGGAGGAAGCTAAACATTCACTATTTGGGTCACTACCTGTATTGTTCTTAATGGCGGCACTAGTAAACTAGGGTTATTCATTGTTTGAGATCTAGTCACAAGCTAATGTCTCATACACCCTTTTTAATATTAGATTCATTTAAGCATCCCACCAAGCGTGCCAAAAAAAACTATTGATGCAAAAAATTGGCAAGGTAATAGCCTTTATGGGAAACTCGGTTAATGGGGGGACCAATTGCGCTAAACTGAGTAACCTGTATATTTTTAAAGAAGTCGACTTCTTCTGTAATTGGGATTTTGGAAAGGGAAAAGGAAAAAAATATAAAAATAAAAGATCTAACTAAGGCGATATGCCAAGATTTAGATGTAAGGCGTGATAAATCAATCTTTTGGATAGGATTTAAGGGCCCGTTCAACAATCTGCTATGTTCTAGAATGACAAAAATTTAAGATTGAAGTCTGAACAATTCATTCAATGACAAAATAATTTCACACCCATTGACTAAAAAGAGGAGTCAAAGACATGATCTAAACCAACAAACTTGCATTAAAATTATAGAAGTTCTCCAAATGAACCATTCAAAACAATGACACAGTATAAAGTTTATCAAATAGCTTAAGAAAACAGAAAGGCCGAACAATGGCATAGTTTGTGAGTCTTTTGCAATAATCTAAAAAACAATAAAAAGGCTTGGTGTCTTTCTAAAATTTTGTATATTCTAGAACTCATTTTCTAATGAAAGAAGCAACATATATAGTGACCATTCCCACGGCTTGGCAAGGAGTAACTAAAAATATTTGGTATCCTGAGTAATGATGTAGCAACAATGATTCCCCTTGGCTGTTGTAATAGAAAAGATTTGGGCCATAGCATGTGGTCGCTCCCCAGCTAGATGCATCCCCTGTGAATAATGGTAGTGGTCCTGACAAAAGTCACATGCAGACAAGTGTCACCTCCTAAGGGAGGCAGTTAGAACACGCGACATCATACCATAGCTTGTAATTCTCTCCATCCTTCGCTTTGAAGAAGTCCCTATCGAAGACATGTGGTAGTATTTCAGAACCCGTGGTTCATTCCTTCCTTTCTCTATTGAAGGCTTGCGCTAGGAAGATACGTGGAAGTGTGCTTTTCTATTGGCATTGACTGTGGGGTCTGCCAAAGCATATATGCAAATGAAGGCTACGTGGCATGCAGACAAGGCCTGATTTAAAAGTGAAGGGGAGCAATCTTTGAATGATCGACGAGTTGATACATGGAAGCATGGTAGGGGCCATTTGAAAAATGAAGCAAAGAATCCCTTCAGAGAGTGTTGAACGGACACATGGCGAAAGCCGACGGTGCTCATCAAAAATGTGTCGATGATGCTTGTTTGAGGCATGGGTTGGTACTTAGCAAAAAAAAATTGAAGGGAGCTCAATGAATTTTATATTCACAATTAGTCAGCAAGAATGTCTCCAGTTCAAGAGGCCTCCCACCGTGTGTATTAGATCCGCACCCACCGCCGACCTGAGGGAATGCCTACCCTGATACATACTACTAAACCATCTTTTAATTTTTTCCTTTTACATGCATTTAGTTTAGGCAACAAATTAGTAGACAATTGCATCACACAATGTGTGATGCAAGTGTCATCACATTTGATGCAGATGATTAGCGGTTTGCCACAATCATGACGATGAGACACAATTGCAGTAGGGATGGGGCACAAGTTTTTGCAGTGCGACACATGAAATTTTGTGATGCAATTGAATTTTTGAGCCGCATATGCAGTTGGGAAAGATGCAAGTGACTAGGTGCGACGCATATGTTGGATGAAGTGACACATGTGTTAGGCAAGTGATGCATTTGTAGTTGCAAGCAAGTTATAAATTTGTGTGACACATTTGGTAAAATTGCAACACAATTGCTTGATTAAAAGTTTTCCCTTAACTAGGAAAGTTTGGCTTGGTCAATTTAGGTTTGATAGGTCAAATTAAGGTTTTAGATTGACGTTATTGGTTGTGTGATAATTTCAGGTGCATCTTCCTACTACTTACACACGAGAGTCCAACCCAGATAAGTTCCAACTATGAGACCAGTTAGATGATGATGAGAAAGATGTGTTGTTGGAGCTTGGTTTATTCTATGTCACATATATTCCCACTATTAGGGCGAATAGGGGCATGTTGACAACACTAGCAGAGATGTGGCACTTGGAGACAAGCGACTTCTATTTTCTGACAGGGGAGATGACAATCACCCTTGAGGATGTGTACAGGATATTGAGGTTACCTATTCGTGGTGAGCGAGTACGATACAACCCCGCTCGAGGGCTTCAAGCATTGTATGAGTACTATGAGACTGATGATGATGTTGAGCTTGGGATCCAAGGGTATGAGATTTGGTGGGAGACCTCTATGGATACATATGACCGATTTGACTATTTTGTGTGCACTGGTAGTAGGAGTTCTAATTCTCGACCTCAAGTGTCATGGTTTCCTGATTGGTTGGGGAGAGATGTTGGGATCAATGGTTTATTCCAAGACAACCTATGCATGGGGACCATGTCTATTGGTCATGCTTTATTTTCAATTACATGATATTGCTTATAGAGAGGGGAAGAGTTTGAGCTGTAGCATGACCTTGATGACAATTTGGGCATGGGAGTACATAGTAGTGTTCCAGTCTCTGGTGGTTTGACAGGCGGTGGGAAGTGCGCCATATGCTTATCTAAATCAGGGGGTGTCGACTTAGACACATGTTGGAGATGTAGGTTATTGGTGGCATGTTATAGACACAATGGTGAGTTTCATTTGGAGACCTTACAGTACCTGTCAGTTATGGATAGATGAGGATGACCACCTGCCTTGGTGTCGATAGCCTAGGTATTTGATCGGGCGAACAGTACAGTCATAGCACATCATTGAGATGTACTTACCAAAGAGGGTTAGGCAAAAATTTGGTGTGAGACAAGGGGCACTAGTGGGTACAATAGAGTATGGTCGGTCATCACGAGAGGTGCATCCATGGGGACCGCGTATTGTAGTTACCATTGCAGAGCAGGAGATAGATGCCATGCAGGCATTAGATTGGGAGTGGAGAGTAGGGTAGGCAAATGCAGGCACAAAACCAGAGTATGATGCCTGGTGGCTTATTCTAGATTGATTTCATTAACACATCCACAATAGCCAACACCAATAGAGTGCAAAGTGAGGGGTTTGAGAGGCCAGCGGGGAGGTAGAGGTGGGAGGGGTGGAGGAGACGAAGGATGGGGAACAGAGGAGGACAAAGGGATGATGAGGGAGGAGGATGATGAGATAGAAAGGTGAGGATGAGGGACAAAGGATGATGGGAGGGTAGGAAGCTACCACCCATCCGAGAGGAGGTAGAGATGGAGGAAGATTGGCCAGAGGTTAGGGCAGCAACAAAGGGGTTAGTACAAGTTGGTGAGCAGCATGTAGAGGTACCCACAATGGAGGTGGTAGAACCAGAGTCCATGGAGGTTGAGGAAGGTGGTGATGGAGGACAAAGAAATTAAGTAGGAGGAGAGGAGGAGATTGTGATGGATGAGGAAAAGTGGGTCCTCTATGAGAGGATCATCATGGGAGATGAGGAAGCGGGTGAGGAGGTTCAAGCATATGACAGACTGTTGAGCAGAGGATAGCGACAATAGGCATATGTATAGGCATTGGAGGAAAAGTTGGGTATAGTCACTGCTAAGATAGATGACCTTAAGGTCAAGACAGATTCCTTTCAATTGGAGAGAGATCTAGCAATCATTAGCCAACAGCAGACTAACCAATGGATGATTGATTTCTTAACGACATGCAATGGGTCAGTGCTCATCTATTGATTTGTGATTTGATTTAAATGATGATTGTTTGCAGACCTAGGACAAGACTAGACTTGAAAAACCCTAAAGGACTAACCTAGGTGGTCTTGGAGGCTCATCGATTGATGGCCTTGCCTACGTTATACACACCGAGACCTCATTAGTTTGACACAACTTGGCTTTGCCTTATTTTGACAAAAGACTAAGTCATGATTTTATTTGGACAACCTAAAATGACTAACCTAATGTCTCGGGGGCTCATTTAAGATGAGTCTTGCCTACGTAGCAAATGTGGCAAAACAATGTAGTTTGACACTACTGACTCAGACTCAGACTTAGACTTTGTTTTTAGAGTTTTTGAAGTTTTCTACTGTTTTTCGATTTTTTTAAAAATTTTGATGTTCTCTGATTTTTTTGGATTTTGATGTTTTCTGATTTATTTTTTTGGATTTTGATGTTTTCTGATTTTTGTTTGGATTTTGATGTTTATTGAAGTTGAGACCACATGATATTTCCCATGAAGACGTGAGTCATGGAATTGCCCCCAGTTAGGTGGAGGGTCAACTTATTATGCATGAAGGATAGCGAAAATTGTTAAGGATGATCAGGATGCTAAATGTCGATCATTCTCAGGCCATGGAGAGGATGACAAAAAATTATTATGAGTGAGTGGCATGTGCAAATGGATGAGGGAAAGGACGAAGGACCAGATGGAGTGAGAGTAGATGGAGGAGCATAAACTGACTACACATGGCGCCTGTTTGCTGGGTTTTCACCATGGTACTTATCCAAAGTGCCACCAAAGTGGTTTTCACTTTTGGATGAATTATTTATTTTACTATTATTTTTATCCATTTGTTTTTTATTTTTTTGCTGTCACCAAGATGCTTATTTTCCAAGTTTTCATCAGGATGACGTTTTCTTTTTACTTTTTAAAGGGATACTTTGAGAATCAAGTGTAGTAATTGTGAAGGTGTATGTTATTGATAGGTTCAAACAATTAGTGAGTCCACCCTTTATCATTTAAGTTTTTTTAATCAAGGTCAAATAAATTATATATCTCATTTTGCTATATACTCTTTTGAAATTTTATATTTTGAAGACTCTCTTTATTGACAATAGAAATGTATATGCTCTTTTGATATTTTTCATCAAGTGACAATTAATTGAGAACATCCTAGAACCTCTAATTTATATTGAAAGACATTCTATTGACTTTCAAGGATGCATTAAATTTTAAAGTATAAGTACTATATAGTTTCTCCTAGTTAATCCATCTAAATACACCATTAAATTGTGATTTTCATATTTTTTAAAATAAAATTTATTTGTAATTATAATTGTTCAAGGAGAACACACAATATATATTTAGGATTTGTCAATTTTTAGTTGGAAATTGAAGAGTTAGACATACTAAATTGGTTTAGGTCAATTTTTTTTTAAAAAGTAACATTTTTTAATTATATACATTATAATGGTGAAATTTGCATATTTATGTTATTTTGATAAGTGATCTAATTTTTTGTAAATTTGACCTTAATTTGTTACCCTCTTGTTTGTTTGTCCACTTTTTTCTTCTATGCACAAATTGAATTATGTTTTTTAACATTATTTTTTATATAATTTTCTATCAACGTAACCATTGCATCTCTTTCAAATACAAATATTAGATTTTATTCAAATTGAAACTCTATAAAAAAATATATCAAGGGAAAACTTCTTATTGAGAGAGCCTCCCCTCAAGAAGTAGATAGAATGCTACAATGAAATGGGTAGTTGCACTCACATTTTTTTAAGCTAGGGGTGTGCCAACAAGATGAGTTAATTATGTTTGTTACGTCGAAGGCATTCCCTCTATGGAGTCTCCTCAGCCAAATCTTTAAATCAATGTCTTAATTTCATGTAGCAAGTATGCAAAACCATTAATTTAATTTGGATCATTGACATCAAATCGGCCAACTATCATTTTACTATGGTTTTTCTCTTTCAAAGCATTTAGTGTGTTCGCCCACTGTTGGAGAAATCATGTAGCTTAACATGCATTTTTTTAGACTACAGGAGTCAGGTAGCACAACCCCCTATAAACTATAGTGTGCTTGGTAAGCTTTTTAACGTGACTAGCGGTGTTGGCGCAACATGCCCTTTGGTACCACAGGGGTGGGGGAGACTAGACCTCGTGATCAACCTCTACCAAGTTAGGGCCTCCACCTCATCACTTAACATGCATTTAATATGACAATTGGTAGGTAATAAAATTCCTCCAAACTCTAAATGTGTTGGATTAAACTTAAAAAACATACCAATTCCATTTTAAAAAGTAGCAAAAAATTGTGATATGATTTAATTTTATTAAAGTTTCATAATTTATAATTAGTTTATAATTAAAGTGCATATTAGTTTCGTAATTTATAATTAGTTTATAATTTATAAAAAAAATTATATATAAGCTAGTTTTTATTATTACTAAAATATGTCGAAGTACACCTGTTTGCCAAGTAGGTAAGAGGGAAAAATGAAACCATTGAGAACCAGCCCTTAGATTAACTAACAAAACATGCAAATAGCCAGAAAACCACCATGAGACTAGACAATTGCACAAAACCAAACCCCATTACCGGCCTCTGCGAAACTAGACATCTAGAACCAAACCGAACCATACCAAATTAATGGCATTATGCAGCCATATCCACCAAAAAATGCAAAAACCATAGCAAACTATGACCGACCAAAGAGCAGACATCTCCACCTTACAAGAATTTGTTCAGTTTAGCAAAATATTCAAATTCTGCTTTCCACTCCACGCTATCAACCGCCATTAACCTGAATAATTTATTGAGAAAGATTATCGCCACCACCGCAATCAATCGATGTCGCATCAGACCCGGACCCTGCAAATCTAGAAGGAAGGGAAAAAATTTCACCGTCTCCTCTGAACGCACCCTTTCCACGTCGCATGACCGCAAACAACCCCTTCCTTCAATCACCACCCGAAGAACCTCATCAACATTTTCAAACAAATCCTTCCAAAATAGCTTTACCAACAACCTTTTTGCTTCCACCTTAGACTCCAAATTGTCTAGAAGGGAGGCAAGAAAATGGGAAGAAACATGCAGGTTATCTCTCTCGTACTCCTTGCATTCAATATGGCTAGAACCTAGCACCATATTCACAATTGTGAGCACTAAAGGATCATAATTCACCAGGATCCTTTTCAAACGCTGGTCCATGACCTCCCTAAAGGAAGCCTGCCTTACCAATGAATGCAAGGAGATTAGGGTGTCAACCCCGAAACGAGCAATGTCAGCCACTGAAACCTCAATTATAAATTTGGAACTATTCACCATCCCTACCCCTCACTGTAGATGTTTGACAGGAGAGACAAAGAGACCTACAACCCACACCCAAATTCATAGAAAATTGAATGCAAAAAAGAATGTCGTTCCTATAATAAATAAGCCTGGTTCTCCAAAACACCGCCACCCACCACAAACCGTATGTCCACCTTTGTGCTAGATGTCTTCCTTCGTGCTAGATTTCTTCTCTCAGAAGAAAAATCTTCTTTCCATTTAAAAAAATCATCACAATATATTGGAAAATGTGACGAATCCGTCTAGAAACATCCTCCTAGCTTGTCGATCTAACAAGCCAACTCCTCCCCACATACTAGCCTTGCAACTTGGCCCTCAAACCACCGCCGAACGACACTATGGCAATCTTGCCCATTCCCTTTGCCGCCGTGGAGGTACGCCCACCCTTTCACCCATAGTTTATAATTTATAATTAATTTATTATTAAATTGTATATTAAAATATTAAAATATTTAATAAGTAATAAATTACATTATATATATTATATAATGTACTTGTGTATAGTATAGAATGTAGATATAAATCTAATTATTACTATGATTTAAGGAATATAATATATAATATAATAAATAGTAATAATTACTATTTATAATAGTTTTATATTTGTATTAACTAGATATACACTATATATTAATAACATATTGTATTAAGTTTGTATGTTAATTGTATTTATACTATAGAAAAATATATATAAAAATATGTATTTCTTATAATAAAATTATATGTTTTGATTAGAGGTAAAAAATGGGTTTTGAAGGGACCCGAAACCCTTTACAAAAAGGAACAGTTGAAGGATAAAGGAAACAACATTAAACAACCATCAACCTAAAGATAGCAAACCACCAGCCAAAAAGCAGCCAAAAAATGACATACACACTACATATCGTTCAGAATTTCAACAACCTCCATCACACTAGCAGCAAGCTTCTGTCCCTTAACCCCAGTATTAGAAACCTCCATACCCGAGGCCCCCGCCTGATTTTTTAGTCTATTTCTAGTCCTAACCCCAGGCCCACCAGTTTTTACCTGACAACTCAAAACAAAACCTTTAGTAGCACCCTTAGTAGCAACATAATCCTCCCCAGTCAGCTTACCCTCAGCAGCCATAACATCAACAGACAAAATTTCCTTTCTCTTATTAGGGGAGAAAGCCATCACAGAGTCCGACCTAGTCAAGACTTTAGGAGCTTCTCCACTCTTCATAACCACATTCCAAATTTTGTCAATTTTCTCCTCAAGGGATAACATTCTTTCCTCCATACTTTGTTTTAGATTGACGGTTTGCTCTGCCGTAGTATTAGCAACAGTATTGAGACCAGCCATTAAATTATCAATTTGGCTTTGGATCAAAGGGTCCTTAGCCTTGCAATAAATGATTCTAATATGAACATTAGTCCTATTGATCTCATGAAAGAACCATTTTAAAAGTTTAAAAAGCACATTGGCACTGTCACGGGTTGAACCCAACACATCAGAAAGATCCTCCCTATCAAATTTTTCAATGTGATTTCCCACAACAACATCCTCTTCAAAATAACTCTCATGGAATTTATCCTTAGAAGCATCCTTACCTTTACCAACAGTGACAGGAGACTTCATCCTATGAATGGAATTGGCAATTTTCTCCGCAGTAGCCATCCTCTTTTGAATCCTCTTAGCATCTACTTTCTTAGCTCCAATAGCTTGTTCACCACCCACAACTCTAACCTTCTTCTTAGGCAACCCAATGACAGTGCTCAGAACATCCTCACCATGGAAGCCACCAGCCACAAAGAAGGGGGCATTCTTCTCTAGATGTTGACCAAGATTCAAAACCCTTCTCTTCTAACTTCCCACCTTAGAATCCTACACAAGTCTAGACGTAAGGGGAGGAGAGGAAGCTTCCCCATAAAGATCATTTTTGTCTTTGTCCCCTTTAGAAGGAACAATATCCTCCACATCATCACTGTAGGTCATATAACTCGCTTCCTCATCCAATTTCATTTTCCTAGATTTACCCTAAATAGGGGATATGGGGCCCTCCTCCAAAGAGGCATACGAGTCAGGGACACAATCACAATCATCATCCCTATTCAACTTAGAATCTTTATTTAACATAAGCCTCCTCTTCCTTGGTTTCTTAGAAGCCCTTTCCTCACCCGACTTAGTTTCATAACCCTCCCTAGCTTTAGCCTTCGGAGTAACCAAAGCTTTCTAGACATCATGAGCTTTAACATGTTCATATATCAAAAGAATCAACCCTGCATGCAGGACATGGGTTTTGGGATTCTTCCTATGCTCTTTAATCCCACTGTCCATCAACACCAGCAAATAATAGGGAAATGACACCCATTTTTTGTGCCTAAAATGGTTAAGCAATGAAAAATGGTAATTTTTAATGGTCGTGTACCTTCCTTCCAGGGTTACATACCTCATGATTTCTTCAACAATGTCTCGCCAGAGAGCCTTCAAGGAATTCCTCAGATACCCACCACTCTTTGCAGGCTTCAAGTCATCACTCTCATTCTTCTTAAAGAAAAGAGACATCGCAACCAATGACTCTTTCTTATCCCTGTACGCCTTCATACCCTTAATCTCAAGGCTAGTAATTTGGGCTATGAACTCCTCATCCACCACAATTTCCCTGCCACCCAAGTCCAGGGTTCTCCCTTTCCACCCTTTCTCAACCAATTCAATAACCTGAGTATTATTGCCATGCAGTTTCTCTGTGAAGGGAGTTAGGCCACCCTTTTCTAAAATTTCCCACACTTCCTTTCTTTCCTTAGCATTATCACAGGATTTGGGCTTAGCACGATTTCTATCCCCACCCATGACGATGGAAAACAGAGACCAAGTACTCAATAGGAAACTCAGAAGGAAGTAGCAGACACCATTCAGAACCAAATAATTCAATAAAAGACTCTGGAAGCTTATGCAGCTAACACCCACAATTTGTGTGAAGGCAACCACAGGACATACATACCATAATGAATTCGAATTCTATGCCACATGATGACCTTTCCTCAAAATCATAACCATACCCTCCTTCCTAATGATATGCCACCACGTGAGCAAGGACGTGCACACCTTGAAGAATAAATTAACTTTCATTTATAACAATAGTCGTGGCCTCATAAGGGATGGGGTCATTTAAATCCCAAACCTTACTATCTCTAACACCAAAGTTAGTGAAGAAATCAACTAACTTATTTCCCTCTCTCAAAATATGGGAAATATAAACATTATCAAAGGATTTAATAATTTCAATGGAATCCTTGATCAAGGCCTCAATTGTCCAAGACGGAGGAGATAAATTCTTCAAATTATTAATAATGTTCAGAGAATCACCTTCCAACCAAATCTTCCTATACCCTCTTCTCTGAGCCAGAACAAGACTATGATAGGCAGTCGCTGCCTCCGCAAAGTGGTTTGTCTGGGTTCCCAAAGGGAGTGCCACAACAGAGACGAGCCTACCATTAGAATTTCTAATCACTCCCCCACATCCAGCAGGTCCCAGATTACCTTTAGCAGCACCATCAAAGTTGATCTTAACCCAACCATCCGGTGGCACCTTCCAAGCTACACCCTCTCTTGAAGATTTCCCTTTAGAGACCAGGAAAGATATATCACAGGGCAACTTCCACTTTTGAGCAATTGAAATATCATAGGAGCAGAGATTAATCTTCTGACCAGCATGGAAGGAGATCCCTGAAAGAAAATTCTCCTTAATACCAGTACAAATCTTATGGGCCACGGATAAAGCAGGAAGAGTAGAGTTTCTGAAGATTTTGTTGTTACATTCCAACCACACCCCCCAAGTCAAATGAGGCAGAGAGAGGGACCACAAAATCTGCAAGGCCAGATTAGTTGAGGGGCACACCCATTGGAACCATAAATCTTTAACAGAGCCAGGAAACACCCATCTAAGATTCCAAAGCGAAAGAACATGATTCCAGATCACACCAACATATCTGCACCCAAACAACAAATGACAAGTATTTTTTGCTTCCTCTTCACAAAGAAAGCATCTATTGGGCATAACAAAACCTCTTTTTATCAGATTGTCAGTAGTAAGAATTTTATTCTGACAAAATAGCCAAAAGAAAATATTAATCTTAGGAATCAGTCTAGAGGACCAAATAGAAGCCCAAAAAGGAGGCGGACCCGTAAAAGAATCATTCAAAGAAAAAGCCGAAGCAACAGAAAAGTTACCCTCAGAAGATGGCTTCCAAACAAACCTATCAGGAGAAGGACTAACAGGAATGTGAACACAAGATATAGCCTTATAAATAATTTCAAGACCAGGATCCAACTCATACAATTTCCTCCAACAACCTCCATCAATATAATCAGCAACAAATCTGCCAACTAGACGCAAACCAAGGTCCATAAAGGGATGAGCCCAAGGCTAATCCTTAAGAGGTCCATTACCAATCCAATTATCATCCCAGAATAAAATACTCCTCCCATTCCCCAACTACCAGGAGAGACCCTTAGCAACAAGCCTACGAGCCTTCAGCATAGAGTTCCACAACACAGAGCCATTCAGGGGATTAAACTCATTAGAAATCACATCTCTGATCCCATCAGCACCATGTAAGTATTTACTCCAAGCGATTTTCACCCACTCACTTTTAGCTAACAAAAGATTCCACAACTGTTTCCCCAAGAGGGCAATGTTAAACGGTCTGATTTTGTGAATACCCAGCCCCCCAACCTTCTTCGGCCGACAGACATCATCCCAAGCCACCAAATGAGTTCTTTTTTTATCTTCAACCCCTGTCCATAAGAATTTTTTCTGAATGCCTTCCAAGATATCCACAAATTTCCTCGGCATATGAAACAGACTAAGAGCATAAACCAGAATATTCTGTAAGGTAGATTTAATCAAGCTGAACTTTACCACTTGGCTCAATAAGGCCCCTTTCCACCCAACCAACTTGGAATTAAATTTTTCAATCAACCCCCTCCACAAAGAATCAAGAGCCTTAGAACATAAGGGGAGTCCCAGGTAAGAGGCAGGCAATTCACCAATTTGACATTGCAGGATTCTAGCAATCCTGATTTGTCTTTGAATCAGAGTGTTGAAGAAGAAAATAACACTCTTTTGTAAGCTAACTCTCTACCCAGACACAACCTCATATATATGTAAAATTGTTTAATAGCCTTAGCTTCCTTTATAGACGCCTGCCCAAGCAACAAAGAATCATCCACAAATTGTTGATGAGAGCAAACAAGATTAGCAGAAGAGGGGGCTAACCCAGACATAAGTCCAGAATTAACAAATCTTTGGATAAGGCGACCCAAAGACTCCACCATAATTATAAACAGAAAAGGAGAAATAGGATCCCCTTGCCGCAGACCTCTGGAGCAATCAAAAAGAGGAGAAGGAGATCCATTGATGAGCACAAAGAACCGAGGGGTCGAAATAAGTTGAAACACCAAAGCCACCAACTTCTCCCCAAAACCAAAGGAGAGAAGAATCTTAGACAAAAAACCCCAATCCACCCTATCATAAGCTTTGAGTAAGTCAAGTTTAAGGATAAAACCAACTTGCTTATTAACAGAAAGAGAATGAATATTCTCATGCACAGAGAGAATGGAATCCAAAATTTTCCTACCAGCCACAAAACCGTTCTGTTGAGGGGATATGATAAGAGGCAAAATCTTTTGCAACCTCAATGCCAACACCTTGGAGAGAATCTTATAGATAGAGTTGCACAAACTGATAGGCCAAAATTCCTCAAAAGAAGCAGCACCAGGCTTTTTGGGAATCAAAACAATGAAAGAGGAGTTGATTTCCTTTAAAAGGGAACCCGATCTAAAAAACTCCTTAGTAGCTGCCACCACATCTTTCACAATAATTTCCTAGAAGGACTGAAAAAAGAACATAGGGAAACCATCAGGCCCCAGAGCCTTATTACCTTCAAAGGAGAACACAACTTCCCAAACTTCCTCAGCCGAGGGAATACAAACTAACTGCCTATTAGTTTCACCATCCACCAGCTGGGGGATATCCCTTAGAATATCCTCTTGAAAAGCCCCATCAAGCGCACCCTCCACATAGAGCAACTGAGAGAAGTAAGAAGCCGCAACAATCTGGAGATCAACATCCTTTTCCAGAGCTTGATTGTTATAATTAATCAAATTAATTCAGTTTGAAGCTCTGTGTTTTAGTGTAGAAATATGAAAAAGCTTAGAGTTTCTATCACCACTCTTCAGCCACATAATCCTCAAATGCTGCTTCCAAAATTCCTCTTGCTTCGCAATAATATTATGCAATTTGGAAAGCAAGACATTTTCCTTCAAAATCAAATCCTGAATATACCCAAACGATTGAATAACTTGCTGAACCGTTTGAAGCTCCTTAGACACCCCATCTTTCTCCTAAAAAATATGGCCAAAAGAAGTACGATTCCATTTTCGAACATTAAGCTTAACATTAGCCAAAATTTTCACCACTCTATACATAGCCGACCCATCCACATAGATACTCCACCAGTCCTTCACCAAACTACCCAAATGAGGATGGCACGTCCATATTTTCTCAAACCGAAAAGGAAAATTCTTCTTACCACCCAACAAATCCATAGACAGAGCCAAAGGGAAGTGATCCGACCCCAATCTGGTCAAAGCTGAAAGAGAGCAAGAATAGTGGACTAGCCACTCAAGGTTTAAAAGTGCATGATCCAGCTTGACCTGGATAAGGGCATCACCCACATGCCTATTCGACCAGGTAAAGGAAGCCCCTTTAAGATCAAGATAAGGAAGATCCAAATCATTTATGAACTGCATAAGGTCAGATCTACTGTCATCCACATTTTGCGATCCACCCATCTTATCAACATCATGTAAAGGAGTATTAAAGTCACCAATAACCAGCTAGTTATCAATATTATGACAAACTTTAAAAAAGGAAAGGTTCACCCAAAGCCTTTTTCTAGCACTTTTACAATAAGGAGCATAAATATTAGACAGAGTCCAGGAAAACTTATCATTCAAGTGGAAGAAAGAAGTAGCCACATGACTACAGTCATTGAAAACCTCCACACCTCTAATAACCCAAAGATTCCAAAAAGTGACAATCCCACTAGAGGCACCCATCGCCTCAGAGCAATGCATACCACAATCTTTAAATAAATTCAACTTCAATCTAGAAAGTTTATCAACACCCATTTTCGTTTCTTGAATTAAAACAATATCAGGACGATGATCTCTTACCAGATTAGCCAGGAGATCATGTTTATGAGGGTGATTCAAACCCCTCATGTTCCAAGAAATAATCTTCATGTAAAGTTTATGGGAAGTTCTCTTCGAGCACATATCTAGCAGAGTTCTCTACGTACCATCAACAATATCCATTCGACTCTCTTTATCCCTAGTAACATTAGCTGGGGGCCTACCTCTACCATGCACCTCAGATCCGCAATCTGATCTTTTCCTATTTCTTGTCACGATGCCCGACAAAGGATAATGCTTCTTCTTATAGCGGCCACGTACCATGACATAAGGCGGGTTATCCACATCCTTCGACTCCTCAGACTCCTTCACATTAGGTTTAATCTCAAACCCCTCATCTTTCAACACCACATTTTGAGGCCTTCCCCCAAGAGGAGAACCAGATTCAACCAACATAGAAGAAAGACTGTGAGGAATCCCTTCCCCATGGGGGGAACCAGATTCAAGAACCACAGAAGAATTATTTTCCTCCAAAAGTACAAAACTATCCATATTGGGCACCTTTTCAACCTGAAGCTCCTAATTCACCTCCCCTTGAGCTGGTTGACAATCAACTACCTTCTCTAACTCATTCAGAGATTTATCTTGATTGGCTTCTAAGGGAGGTTCATCTAATGACTCCATCTCTGGAGCTTGAGGTATTTTAGAGTCCATCTCCTGGGCTTGAGGTTTCTCTTTTCTCTCCATTGTTTCGTCATTTGCTTAGGAACTTTGAGAGGAAATTTCTTTGCCCAATGTCCAATTTTTTTACAATGGAAATAGGAAAAGGGGTTCGATTCAAATTCAACCATCTGCTCCCACACTCCAAGTTTAGAGTTAATCTTCACCATGGAAGAAAAAATAGCAGATTGCTCCACATTTACACAAAATCTGGCATAAACCAGCCACTTCCTTGACGCTGTCATTTGGTCGATTGACAACAAACAACCAAAAGTGCTAGCAATCCCCTTGAACACCTCCTCATCAAGAATTCCGGTGGGGCTAGACAATCAGTCAAGCCGGGCCAGCGAACACAGTTTGTGTCATTCCATTTTCTTCCAACATCAGGAAGACTTTCTAGGGTACCACGGCCCCGTCAGATTATCTATATCATCTTCACGAGTAAAGGAAAGCTAGAAGAACCCTTTAGCTGTAGCCACATCTTTGTCCTTTAGGTTTCCAGCAGTCGAAGTAAACTTGCACACACATCTATTTAATTTCTATTTTGTATTCTATTATTAAATTATATTTAACTTTGTACAACCACAATATATATTAGTTAACACTTGCTTAAAATTACATAATTTATATATTATTTTTTGGTTACTATTAACTTATATTTATTATGAAACTAAATTATATATATTATAGAGGTAATATGTTAATAATATACATATTTATGTATTATAGCTTGAAGATTTTTTATATAAATATTAAATGTTAATTTTACTTCTAAGATATTTAGTAAATAAGTACATTAGCGCTTCTCACTTAGATATTTAGTAAATGGGGCTCCTTTCTAGATTCAAATTTATTTAATGTTAAAAAAGTTTAAAAGGGCGGCTAGACTATCATAGATCTTTTAGGGATCCCAAAAACCTCAATTAATTTTTTTTGTAGTCTGGCATGACTATAGAGGGTGAAAGATTTTGTCTGCATTTAAAACATTTAAATGCTCCCACCCATCTCCCTACACCATGCCTATTGAATGCATAGATATTAAATTATGAATAGTCCTATCAATATTATGTTTTCATTCTTTATACTTGTAGATTTGCATTGTTTTTTGGAACACTTGTAGAAGGCTTTCTTGGATATTTGAGCTGCTACTGAACTTTTCCGCAAAAATTGTGAACACTTGTAGAAGGCTTTGTTGCATGTTTGAGCTACTGCTAAAATCTGTTATAGAGCAATGAAGACTTTTCAGAGGTATGTTACTACCTCCACCACTTTTTCTGCACATTTTAAGCTTAGAAATAGTTCTATGTGCTAACCATACAAGCTCCATGACTTTGCTTTAACATATTAAGCTTAGGAAATTTTCCCAAGTATTTGTTTAACTCTTTATTAGTCAGTTGTTAATGAATAGCTGAATTACTTTGCTTTAACATATTAAGCTTACAAAATTTTCCCAAATATTTTGTTAACTCTTTATCATCTTCTGTGTTGGTCAGTTAATGAATAGAAAAATTGTTGTTTTAGATTTCTTTTTCCTACCTATAGCCTTTCAACAAAATAGAGGTGTAAAGAATGTACATTTATTTTAAATGATGGAATAATTTATAGGCTTTTAAAGTACCTAGAATGGTAGGATATAAAACCAGACACTTTGAGATAAAAATTTGCAATTTCATAGTTGAGGTGCTCATTGCCATGTTGGAGTAATTATTTTTCCACATCTATGGGTTTGTAGAAAAGTATACAAAAACTTTGGTTCCTAGAAGATCTAAAATGGCTTTATAATTGAAAACACATGCTACTTTGCATACAAAAGCATTTTACCTCACTAGTATTGATTCAAAACTCTAAATATGTTAATCTAAATATGAAGCCTAACCTATCGCATCAAAACCAATGAATTTCATTGCGATAAGGTGGTTGTTGGGTACTTTTTAGCATATCACTCATATTTTAGAGATAATTTTGTAACAACAGGATGAGTTTCAAAATGAATCTTCCTTGAGAGTATTGAAGCTTGAATTTTGTAATCGTAGGGATTCTAAGGGGTATAATTTTGGGTGTTTTGGGTACAATTTTGTTATAGGGAAATAAATTTCAAAGTAAAGCTTCCTTGTAGATTATTTATTGCATTGCCCCCAAAATAATTGAATTTCAAAGTGAAGCTTCCTTCATATTGTATTTTAATCCAAATTTAGTTATGGAAAGGTTTCTATGATATAAATTTCCGGCTATTATTTTTCTTGAAGAAATTTTTGCTACAAGATGTTGTATGTCAAAGAAAAATTTACATAACATTTCTATATTTTGAATTTTGTTATGACAAATTTTAAGGAGTAATTTTAGGTTGTTCTAGTTCTTAGACAATTTTGTTGTTGATTGATTAGATTTCAAAGAAAAGCTTCCTTGGGGCTATTACAACTTGAATTTTGTTATGGCAGGGTGTGTAAGGGGTGGACAGGTAACCCTAGCCGTTCCCCATGCTACAACTGCACTCTATTCCTCCCCCCCCAAAAAATTGGAGTGAAGGAGTAATTGTCTCTCTCCCGCCATATGAAGATAGATCCATGTCCAGCCAATCAGAGGAGTGATGAGCTCTCCCAGGAGTAATTGTATCTCTCCCACCGAGCCGACCATCGGCGTGTCAATACCACGATGCCAAATCAGATTCTATACGTAACATGCCCCCCACCCCCTACATAACCTTCAGTTGGTGGGTTTAGTAACCCCGGCCCCCCGCCCCC
>VDFB02076936.1:0-20233 GCA_007258455.2 Sequoia sempervirens | reverse complement strand
GAGTCCTCTTTTGTATTTGAGCAGTGAGCTCTAGGCAGTGTGCCTAAATGCATGTGCATTCCCCTTATTATTTCTCTTTATACTTTTAACAAATTATAATCTTGTGGACTAACATCCACCATGGCTTTTCCCCTAATAGGGTTTCCATGTAAAAAAATCTTGGTGTTATTTGTCTCTCTGATGTGTTAATTGCTTGTGGTTATTTGCTTATTCATCAAATCTAAGATTAAAGTTAAGATAAGTTAGAAAAGTTGAAGTTTCTGACACAACTGATTCACCCCCCCTCTCAGTTGTGTGTCTTTGTTTTTCCAAAAATATATACATGTACATATACATATTTCCATGAGTAGCCTTAATGATATCATATATATACATACATATATATACATATATATATATATATGTATATATATATATGTATATGTATATATATTCTATTATATATATATATATATATTCCATTACAATCAAGTATGTATAAATTTGATATTTAAATCATTGAGTTATCATTCATATAATAATCTTATCGACTGTATATATATGCATATATATTTCTCTATGTCCATGTATACATACGTGCACATATATTGATATATCCATATGAAAATTTCTATTTGTCCCACATATGTAAATATTGATACATGTATACATTTGTATATATGTATATATCTTATATATATACATACATTCGATTATAGTCAAGCACTCATAAAATTACTACCTTATTGATAAGTGATATGTGTGTGATGTATATGTTGCAAGATGGTGTGTCCCTTGGTCTTCCTTGTAGCACAACGCTTGGATTTGTGGCATGGTCTAACCGCCTCCTATGGATCTTAACTGATGCTTGTATCGGGCATTGATAGGTCAACCTTTTGGTGCAACGACAAGGCCAACAATTGGTATCAGAGTTGGTCATAGGTTCAAACCCCTCGCTTGTGTTGGGGGGGATTGTTGCAAGATGGTGTGTCCCTTGGTCTTCCTTGCAGCACAATGCTTGGGTTTGCGACATGGTCTAACCACCTCCTGTGGATCTTAACTTATGCTTGTATCGGGCATTGAAAGGTTGACCTTTTGGTGCAATGACAAGGCCAACAATATATATATATACATATATACATACATGTCGCATTGTCTCTACGATAACACCATACTCATAAGCAACTCATTCATAGTCGTGCATAGGTACATCTACCTATGTATTCTCATGTACATGATCCTCCATGTGTATGGTCTATTGTTGACATGCATATGCATACATATATATATATATATACATTTAACGTATGTTCACCTCACCAACAAGCATACCAACAATCATAGTAACATAAGGAAGAACTCATAACCTCCAAAATACAAACATCATCCAAGAATGCACTCAACAATAATCAAGACCCTTACTAATGCAGACACATCATGTCTAAAGGATGACTTATCAATTCCCAATACCATGACTTGACTCAACCATTCTATTGTGAGTGTGTGTGTGAGCTCAGATAGGTTTCATTTAGGTTCATCCAACCAATCACTTCTCTTGAGTGATACTTACCCTCCCTTCCGGAGGATTGAACCTGTCCCTACAACTAGCTTAGCACATTTGCAATGGTAGTTAGATGTTCATAATAAATCCATATGCGTCATAAAACTTAAGCATATTCATATATACTCTTTCAAATACATATTAAGTATTTATCAACACTTTCACATAATACCTATTTTAGTATTCCATTCTTTTAGCAAGCATATCCAAGTCATGATTGCATTTACCATCCTATTTACTTGTAAAGGTAAAAGTAAATTAGTAACGACAAGATGGGGTGTGACATACTTCCCCTCCTTGTGAATCATCGTCTCCGATGATTTAAAGCACTTTAACATATAAATAAAGTCAAATAAAGATTTATACTAACCTTTTCCAATTCATGTAAGAATTATAAATAATCTTCCCTCGTAACATCACTCCCTGCAATCTTGTCCTTTTTGGCCCTTGCACTATGTGTCTTTTCTAATGCATAGGGAGAACTTGTTTACCTTACACATACTTTCTCAAAGAGAATTGTACTTTATAATCATATTACCTCATATGTGAATCCTAAGTACATTAATAATTATATGCCACATGACTCTTATGTCAGAGTGACTGGAAAACATGTTCTCATTGGCCCACAAATTTATCCTTAGTGTAACCCAAATAGATAAGGAATGTTGATTTATTGTACACTACATCGTGGGTCCCATCCTTCTCTTTGGTATTTACACCTTTAGACAACTCAGAGGCCGATTCCATCCATTACTTCCACATCCATTTTCCTTAATCATAAAATTAATGCTCTTGACCATTTTCCAACTTGAGCATAACATTGCTCTTGGACATTTTTCAATTGTGAATATAACGATATTGCTTCATATTTCAAGATTTGCATTCCGAATATAAAAATGGGGGGTTAAGGAATGAAATGAGGAAATTGATGTCATAGTTAGGACATTGGAATGACAAAGTTATTTGTCGAATGAGGAACCAGTTGACTGACTTTATTTCATTGTGGGTTTAGAAACCTTGTTGATACAAAGCTTGAAATATGAAGCAGTACTGTTATGTTTAGAATTGACAGATGTCCAAAAGCAATGTTATGCTCAAAAAGGACAGTAGTCAAGAACATTACTTTTATGATTAAGTAAAATGGATATGTAAGTGATGGATGGACTCGGCTTCCGAGTTATTTGAAGGTCTAAATACCAAAGGGAAGGATGGGACCTACGGTATAGTGTACAATACACCGACATTCCTTATCTATTTGGGTTACAGTAAGGATAAATTTTTGGGCCAATGCAATTTTTTTTTCCAATCTCTATGATGTAGGAGTCATGTGGTATATAGTTATTATTGTACTTAGGATGTACATACGAGGTAATATGATTATAAAGTACAAAGCTCTTTGATAAAGTATGTATAAGGCACACAAGTTCTCCCTATGCATTAGCAAGGACACTCGATGCAAGGCCCAAAAAGGACAAGATTGTAGGGAGTGATGTTACAGGAGAAGATTATTTATAATTCTTACATGAATTGGAAAAGGTAAGTATAAACCTTTATTTGACTTTATCTATATGTTAAAGTGCTTTAAATCATCGGGGACGATGATTCATAAGGGGGGAAGTATGTCACAACCCATCTTGTTGTTACTAATTTAATTTTACCTTCATGGGTAAATAGGATGGTAAATGCAATCATGATTTGGATATGCTTGCTAAAACAATGGAATACCGAAATAGGTATCACGTGAAAGTGTTGATAAATTCTTAATATGGCTTTGAAAGAGTAAATATGTTTACATTGATTGCTATATGAATATGCTTAAGTTTTATGATGCATTTGGATTTATTATGAACATCTAACTACCATTGCAAATGTGCTAAGTTGGTTACAAGGACAGGTTCAATCCTCTGGAAGGGAGGGGAAGTATCACTCGGGAGAAGTGATTGGTTGGATAACCCTAAATGAAACCTATTTGAGCTCACACACACACTCACAATAGAATGGTTGAAGTCAAGTCATAGTATTGGGAATTGGTAAATCATCATTTAGACATGATGTGTCTGCATTAGTAAGGGTCTTGATTATTGTTGAATGCATTCTTGGATAATGTTTATGTGTTTGGAGCTTATGAGTTCTTCCTTATATTACTATGCTTTATTGATTTAGTGAAAACACATTGAATGTATGTATATATATGCATATGCATGTCAACGATAGACCATACACATGGAGGAGCATGTACATGGGAGTACATAGGTAGATGTACCTATGCACGATTATGAACGGGTTGCTCATGAGTATCGTGCATTGAATAGACAAAATGACATGTATGTGTATATGTATATATGAATTGCACTTATGGTTCCTACCAATAAGATAGTAATTGTGTATGTGCTTGATTGTGCAATTGAATGTATATATATATGTATAAGATATATACATATATACATATGTATACATGTGTCGATACATATGTATGTGTGACAAACATAAATATCCATGCGGAAATATATATCGATATATATATATATATATATATATATATATATATATATATATATACAGTTGATATGATTGTTATGTGAATGTTAACTTGATCGTATTCATTTGTATATCAAATGTATGTATACTTGATTGACATGGAATATATATTAGTATATATATATATATAAAAGGAATAGCGTTAAGGCTATTAGTTGACTTCTATATATATGTACATGTATATATATAAATATATATTTATGTGTATATATGATTAATATAGGCTAATTGTATATATGATTAATATAGGCCGATTTGTATATATGCTATGTAAAGTATTATAGGCCGATTAATACATATGTTTGACATTAGACAAAGGTCGAACTATGCAAAGTAATATGCAAAGAATAAAAGGCTGATATATAATTTATAAGCCATGGTCAATATAATACAAGTGCATTGAGTAGCGCGAACTTATAAACTATACATCATGGCGCAGAGCTAAGTATCAAACTGCGTATATATGTCACCATTAGAAATGTGATAGAACACATAGGCTAGTATGGGATGCGCTTAGCATAGGGGGGCACTTAAAACAAATAGAAAAGCTTATAAGTTTAAATATTGAACAATGAACCAAGGCAACACAAAGTTAAAAGGAAGGTTGTAATATGCATGAGTGTTGCTTGCAAATAGAAGATTGTTTCAAAGGGATAAATCCCACACCCATGTGAATACTGTTTCAATGCATTAAGCATGACATAGTATATGATATGCATCTATTGTAGCAAGTAAAGGATGTGTGTGAAGATAGGAAAGAAAATAAGACTTCCACGTGTAATATCAAATGGATAGATACCATGGAAGAAGTCAATGCAATATGCAAAGTGTTGTGCATTAAACAATGACCAAGTCAACAAATAGAAATGTATGAATAGTGTCAATTCATTCTCCAAGTTGCAAACATGAGAATAGGTAAATGGTAAAGTGGTGGCACCATGGAGTTAAACACCCAAACCAAGCAGAAGTCTAAATTAGTTGCAAGTCAATTATCATCATTTGGGCATGTGCACATTTGAATTAGTCTTGAGCTACTATCAAACTAAAAGGGTCGATCTGTAGCATACTAGCTGAGTTTACACTTAGATTTTTGCCACCTTTTAGCTTAATAAAGTGAGTTGATCTACATGTAGAGAGGTGTCAACTGACACACATTTTTTGTAGGTTGCAATATCTCAATTTTCTATATAAATAGAAGGGCTAGTTCTCTCATTTGGATGCATTAATCTACAATTTTATTCTGTTGAAAAATATTCTGAGAGCTAGAGTTATTTTGTGAGAGTATAGTGTTACTTAGAGAGAGTATAGTGGTATTTTGAGTAAAAGGTTATAGTGAGGTATTGTTGTGAGTTGATAAAGTGGAACTAGTAAGCTATTGTTGGAAGGTTGTGCACCAAGTTAGTCAATTGGATCAAGCATATTACAGGCATGAGGATCTAGTTTTCTCTTAATTGTCTTTACTTATGAAAGAATGAGTTTTGTATGATTTTTTTGAACTTCTTGAGAATACTTGCATTAGGGAAATGTAGCATTTGCTTTGGAAAGGAAAAGAAGTTGTTATATGCTTTTCTATGAAAGTGTTTGTATTTACTCCATAATAGGAGGGATTGTTTGTCATAGGTATAAGTATACTACATATGACTAAAAAAGGATAGCTTATGGAATATCCATTGTTAAGTTATTTGACTAAATTAGATAGCTTGTATTTTGTTGAAGGGAGGGTAACTTGTATTTTTCCTTGTAGGTAGAAGTACCATTAAGTTGTGGGAAAAGGAAATAGGTTGTCTCTAGGGTTAAAGACTACCCATTGAAGGAAAAACCTATGCATAGATTATAATGGCCTTAATTGAAATCAAGCTTGAGTAGTGTATGTGAGTAAGATGACTATCACTCAAAGTACTGGGTGAGAAAACTTTGGCCAAAGTAGTGTGATTGCCTTTGGCTCCACTGCCTATTCATCGTGATCCATTTATATACTTGCTAGTCCTAGATTGTGGGTTTACAAGTTCTAGTCATGTAGAACATATCACTAAGCTTAGATTGGTTGTCATTATGAGGTTACTCCACCAATCTATTTGTCAAAGGGTAGGGCCATCTATCTTATCATAGATGTGCGGGGGACCGCATATGAGTCTATGGTTGGTGGAAAAACACTTGAGTGATGCTTCTCCTCCTTAGCAGGTGACATAAGACCAAGATTTGAAAGGAGGTTCCTGGACCGTCTATATCTATTGTGTTGAAGCTCGGTTGAGCTATGTATGTACTTTGTACACATTCTTTGGAATATTATAATATGTGAATTATTATATTGGAATGGAATCAATGTTGATTATTATTATGCCATCTATGTTCATTTGTTCTTTATAAAGAAAATAAAATTTATATGGAAATGGTTAAGTTGCATAGTTTATTTACTTGCAAAGTGAAAACTTAGGAAAATTACTCCAGTGAGCGAATGGTATGTTACAGAGAAAAAAACTATAGTTATTCTTGTATCTATGTCAAGTTGGATCTCAATAATCCTTCACCAGAGGCTCTTAATATTCAAGTGGGAAAATTATTTTGGAATCAAACCCTTGATTATGAAGCCATTCCTTTCAGATGTAGGGAATGCCATCATTATGAAAATATTTTTCAATATTTCCCACATCTCAAATTAGTTGATTCTTCAAAGAAGATTCCTCAAGAAGATGAAAAGGGCAAGCAACCGATTCAACAAGATAATTCGGGGTCTATTGTTGGTCCTTTTAATTCTAATGGTTTTCTCATGGTTCATAGAAGAGTTGAAATTTCAACCTCCTCTTCACCCTAAAGGGAATAAATTTTTTACAATTTTGGTAGAAATACCTTCCAAATTTTAGGATGGTCAACATAAAAACTAGGAGAGGATGGTCAAAAATAAGGGAAATGATGAAATAATGCAAGACCATGAAAGTTATGCTCAAATGCAGAGTGCAAATCCTTTTAATAAGTAGCAAGATAATAATGTTCAAAATCTTCCACTTTCTAGAGAGTTTTCAAATGTTATGCAAATATTACAAATTCCTCTCATGCTTTATTGCCAAGTAAGACTATTGTTTATACCTAAAACCTTATTTTTTATTCCTAATAATTCTTAAACTCTTGAGATTCAAGAGATTCCTATTGCCTTTGATAAAATTGAACATGTACCTAAAACCCCTATTATGAACTTTGATAAACAAGATGATATTTCAATTATGCATCCACAAGACAACTTGAAATCGTAATATTTTAAAGAAAATAAGAAAAAAGATGCTTCTACTTGGGCTTTGGGTATTTAACAAAATTAGAATAAAAAATAAGGGAGACAAGAAGCATAGAAGGAAGGGAGGAAAATTGACCATGATAAATCCAAACAAATTTTAGGAGAACATCTTTTGGCTTGATGTCTCTTAAATTAATTGGATCCATTCCATCCTCATATGTCTCAATCATGATTATTTATTGGAATATAAGAGGGGTTGGCAACAAATCCAAACAAAATATTGTTAGAAGAATGGTTAGATATATGAATCCACTTTTGTTATTAATAAATGAAACTAAGCTTCCTAATGACTCTTTTCAAAATTTTGGTTGTAGCATTGGTAGATATTGGGAAAGCACTACTATTTCAACATGTGGTTTATTTGGTGGTCTTCTTGGTGCATGGGATTCTAGATATTTTTTCCAAAAAAAATCTTGAGTTCCAATGGAAGTCTATCTATAGAAAGGGTTCTTATTTTTAGTCATTTAAATGTCCTATTTACTAATTGTTATGCCCCCCTCGATATTTTTAGGTCAAGTTAAAATTTGGGATGATTTACAAATTCACGAGAAAATTTCTCCTCAAGAATATCCTTGGATGATTGGAGGTGAATTCAGTACTATGTTATCTCTGAATTTGTAGAAAAGGGTGGCCTTCCTATCCTTCCTCAATATAGTCTTCTTCTTATTTAGAACATTAATCATCTTTAGTTAATGGATATCCCTCCTAACAAAGGAACTTCCTTTACTTGGAACAATTGTAGATTTGGAGATGAGTTCATTGTTTTGGTTAGTGATTATTGGTCTTCTCATCATCTTTGAATTGCTTCTTATATCTTGGACAATGTTCATTCAAATCAATGGCCCATAGCTTTGCAGTGGGATGAATCTCTTGAGATTCAAAATTTTCCTTTTGAATTTTAGCTTTTGTGGTTAAAAGAAGAGGACTTGGAAGGAAAAAATAAAATTTGGTGGTAGGAAGGTAAGTCTAATCATGGTAGAACTCAATATTTTTTATTTAGGAAATTATGATATGTTAAACAACATCTCAAACAAAGGAATTTTTCTTATTGTGGTAAACTTTTGCAAAGGAAAAAAAACATTTTGAATAAATTAGCATAAATTCAAGCTTGTATTCAAGAAAAAATCCTTAAGTAAGGATTTATTAACTTTGCATTCTAAATTTTAAAATGATCTAGAAAAAACTGAGCTTCAAGAGGAAATCATGTGGAGACAAAAATATCGTGCTGAATGGTTGTGAAGTATGAAAAGTGATCCTAGATTCAACTAGATTAACTAGGATTAACTTCTTTTCACTTTGACTCCACATTCAAACATAAACCAACTAGGGTTTGATGACTGGCTTGCTACCACAAGGGAGAGCTAATCTCCTAGGTTTTTTTTTCTCTTGAGTTACAAAGATGACAAGTTTTAAGTGTGTTTTAACAAGCCTATTTGACATAAGCCCTAGATCTAAAAATATAATTTATTGCATAGGAAAAAACAAAAATTGAAGGAACAAAATCAGATCTAAAAAAAGTAGATATCTATGCAAGTATCATTAAAATTTGAAACAAAATTTTCTAGTCAAGGGTGTGGGGCACCTTTGACTAAGATATAAGATTTTGGATCTATAACTTTTGGGTTGTAAGGTATAGATCTGCACTATGTTTTTTTGTAGTTGTCTGTTGATGGAACCTTCAAATATAACCTGCACACATGAAAAGAGGGGGAAAGGTTGTGTTGTATAGGGGATTTCCTAAGTCAAACCCCATTTTGGTGTTTCCACCTCCATGTATAGCAAATGATGATGATCAAGAGGGAATACCCTAGGTCGGGTAGATGCCAAAACAATAATTGAGTGAAATGATAAATGATAATTGACAAGACTACCTTTGGTATGAAATCCTTGATAAAGTGATTCCACACCATAAGTTGCCACCAATATTGATTGATGGATGCCTTGATTTCTTGATAGAATTGCAAGAGGTTAGTTCACAAAACACAATATATTGTTGTAGATAGCATGTAGAGGATATCTCAATACATCTTCATAATTTGGTCATAATAGCTCCTTCTTCATAATTATCTCTTTTCTAATGTTTAGATGAGAATACAAATTGTTTATATAAGTGTCCTAATTAATATTTTTGATTATAGGCTAACCTAGGATCTTTTAATTCCCTAAAGACCGACACCAAAATTCAAATTTAAATTAGTAGCCCACTAAGGTTAAGGGAGCCCCGCACCCTTGACTGGATGCTTTTTGCTCAAAATTGTCAAGATATCGGGGATTTAAATGTATTTTATTAATTTGGACCCAAAATGAATAAATTATTATTATAATTAAGGTTATTGGCAAAATAGGGTGTCAAGGTAGTGTGAAATTGTCAATGGTGACAATTTACGACACTACAATGGTTGTAGGAAGCATATCAAATTCTTCTTTTTTCATCACCTATTGTGACGCAAAATCATGTTAATGCTTTTAATAATTCAAATACACAATGGGTCTAAATTAGTTTCTATTAAAGATATTCAACCAAAGGTTGTTTCTCACTTTCATGAATTATTCAAAGCTCCCATCGACCTCTCTGTTGCTAATGTATGAGCATCATTTTGAATTTTATTCCTAATATTCTTTACTCATGATAATTCATTTCTCAATAGACCTATTTCCATGGATGAGTTAGAGAAAGTTGTTTTCAAGATGAGAAAAGATAAAACTCCTGACCCTAATGGATTTCCTAATGAATTCTTTCAAGATTTAAGGGATATTTCCAAAGATGGCATTATGATGGAAATTAAGGAATTGTGTACATCCAAAAAATGCTTAAATCTCTTAATAACTCTTTTCTTGCTTTGATTCCTAAGAAGGATTAGGTCTTGAATTTTTCTAATGTTAGACCCATGGCTCTTTGCAATACTATTGTAATGTCGTAAAATTGCACTCGTTGGAATTTCACATACATTCTTGTATCCGCTTTAGTGTCCACTCCCTTAGCATTTGTGTAGGCTCATTTTAGCCCGTGCATTAGCTTTTTTCCCTTCTTAGGATGTTCAACACCCCTTTTCAGCAGCTACCCTCACAGGTCAACTTTTTGTTAAACCTTGTCCTTTTCCTGTTCTGTAGCGTGATGCGTTCAGACACTAGCATGCCATGTGGAATTTTGTGCACCATGCTAGTGTCCTACAGTGTTTCAACGTTCAAATGACCACTTTTGTGCATGTTTTCCACTTGTCAGCTTGTTTTGTCGATGGTAACGGCTTGGGATGCCTTGTAACCACCCAGGAAGCTTCTTTTTGCTTCTCTTCTCCCTTTAAAAGTCATCTTTTCAACTCATTTGGTCTCCATCTTCACTCTAGCTTCTTTCCGAATTTGGATCTAGCATTTTCTCTCTTGTTATCTTGCTTGCATAGTTTCATACAGCTTGCTATAGTGGCTTCAAGCTCTCACATTCTCACAACACTTTTTGCAGCTCTTGGCTCTCGCAACTATCCCTCCTTTTTAAGCCTTGCAGTTGATACCTTGCTTATCCAGTGCTTGTGAGCATCCTGGGATTTCACATATCCCCTATCTATTGCATCTATATCTTGTGATACGGGTTTTCCTCCTTGAGCGGGGATTGCTTTTATCACCTATACTTTGTGATACAGGTTCTCCTCTTCGAGCGGGGTTTTCTTTTATCACTCATCACATACTTCATTTCTCTCCATCTATCTAGCTGTCCATGGAGGTGGGAACACCAAAATGGGGGTTTGACTGAGGCAAACCCCTATACAACCCCAATACTTTCTCTAGATCTTACGCATTCAGGTATTGATGACATTCATTTGTTGGAGACTTCATTACTTGGGTTTTCATGAGCATCTTCTTTCTTTCTACTCTTTATTTTTATCATCTATACTTTACTTTATTTCAGTTAATTGTATTCTGTTATTTTTTTGTTCTCAGTAATTAGAGTAGAAGTAGCCACTCAGTCATTTCCTGTGATAAACTTGCTTTCTAGTCCATACGAGACGCCAATGTGCCTCTAGGACACCAGCGCGATGTGTTATCGTCTATAGCCCACACTGACGTCCTTTGGTCGAGAGCTTATCAGTTTGTTCAAGAAATCTTCGTGACCTGCTCATTCTGATTCTAGAACCTTCACGTTGTTCCTTGCGATAGTTTAGGGCAGTTTTCCCTGTGAGGCTCTCTGAATGAAGAGAACTCGTGAGTAGCAAATCCCCCTTCTCTACAACTATATATAAAAATTTCTCTAAAAATATTGTTGAGAGGTTGAATAATTTTCATCCTTCCATAACTTATCCTAAACAAGGACGGTTTGTTCAAGGTCATGAAATCATTGATGATATTGTTATTGTCTAGGAAGCTATTCACTCTATTCATGTTAACAAAAAAATTTCAATGTTTATGAAGCTTGATCTTTCTAAGGCTTATGATAGAGTTTTCTAGATTTTTTTTGGGAAGATATATTATGTGTCTTTGATTTTGATGATAAATGGATTCAATGGGTGATTGCTTGTTGTACCTCTCCTTATTTTATGCTTATAAATGGTTCTCCTTCTACTATTTTCCATTTTGAAAGAGGATTGCATCAAGGTGGCCTTCTCTCTCTCTTCATATCTCTTTATTAAACTGGCAGAAGGTTTGGGTAGTTTTTTGAAGCATCTCAGGTGTTCTCATTTTATCTTTGACTATCACATTGTGCAAGGTTTAGATCCACTTTCTCATCTTCATTTTGTGGATGACGCTTGTTTGATAGGAAATTCCACCCTTGAGGAAGCAATGACTCTTTGATGAGCTCTTGATATTTATATTAGTGCATCTAGCCAACTTTTGAATGATAAAAAATCTCAAGTCTTCTTTTATTCATATTGACCCTCATCTTCAAGATCAAATTACTAGTGTTCTTCATTTCTAGATTTTTATCATACCAAGTATTTGGGAATCCCTATTTCTCCTACTTGTCCAAGGAAGAAGGATTGGAATGTTATGTTGGATTCCATTAAGTGTCATTTCAATCATTGAACACATAGATATCATTTTTTTGGTTTTTCATATAGTCCTTAAATTTTCTATTTAGACTCTCCCAATTTATAGATTTATGGCTCTTGTGGCTCTAAAAAGTATCTCACATGTTTTGGATCATAAGATGTGATAGTTTCTTTAAGTAAAATTTAGATAAGAAGAAATGGCATTTGGTTAATTGAGATAAAATTTGTCAACCTAAAAATAGAGGTGGTTTAGGTATGAGATATTCCCTCCTTAATAATATAGCTCTTGCTACTAAATTATATTGGAGATGATTTTTGGAGGAACATACCTTATGGGGAAGAATTCTTCAACTCAAGTACTTGCATATGAATAATCATTCCTTTATCCCTATGATGTCAACCCTTGGTAGGGGATTCAAATTTGGAGAACATTGAATTTGACTAGTAAATTTTAATTAAATTTGACCCCTTTTGGATTGCGAGGAAGGGTGATCATGCTCTTTTTTAGGGCGATGTTTGAGATCAACATAGACCTCTTTGTATGGACTTTTTTGATCTCCTTGAATTAAAATATAAATTTGTTGAAGCTAGCTGAAGTTATTTTTCTAATTTTTAGTACATTGTCATACAAGATGGTGTAAGAATTTGGAAATGGAAACCTAAAGAAATCTAGCTAGGCCAAAAATTTCCTCATCTCATTGATTGGCTAGTTCATATCTTAGCTTCTTAGAGAGTCTCTTTAGATAGACATTCAAATTTTCTTGGATGGGGTGTGAAAGGTTTTGATATCTACATGGTGCACACTAGTTATACAACTCTTTTGGAAAAGTACTTTGTAGTTCAAAATCTAAGCTTTGGAGCCAAGTTTGGCATCCTAAATGTTGGCCTAAGGTAAATGCTTTCATATGTCTTGTAGCTCTTGATAAATTTATTCATTATGATAATCTTAAAAATTGTGGGATTGTTGGTTCAAATAGATGTTGCATGATACTGGTCCTAGTATAATTTGCTAGAATACCTTGTAGGAATGTAATCAACAGATTCTCAAAGACACTTGTAGGCATGCTTGTCAGGTTCGGGGGTAGAATAATGGCTAATCTAAAAGAGACCTATCAAGTTTGGCTTCAATATTATCAAGTGAGTTTTTGGTGGGAATTCAAAGTGTTGAAGAGACTTGGTATTTCAGTGGCTTCTCCTAAGTCTACATCTTTCAACAGTCCTCGTGGTTCTCAAATTACTAAATGGGTTCCTCCTCCTTTATGCTTTATTAAATTTAATGTTGATGGACCTTCAAAATGTAATCCTGGAAATGAAAGTGTGGGAGGTGTTTGTCATGACCATATGCTAAGGCCAAATTTTAGTTCGTTGGTAGTCTTTGTGTTGCTTCTAATAGCTGTGTTGAGGTCATGGCCATAGGCCAAGCTCTTTTAGTTGTTGATCTAAATCAATTTTCTTGTACATTATTCTCAAATCTGACTCTAAAATTTTGATTGATCATTTAAAAAACAAGTCTTCCTCTTGCTTCTAGTAGTGGCAATTAAATGAATGTAAGAAAGAAATGTTAACATCGTTATTCATGGTTTCATTGTTGTTTAGTGGAGCCATACTAAAAGGGAATAAAATCAAGCTATGGATTTTTTTGGCTAAATCTGCTTCAAATTGGAATAATATCAAGTTTGATAGTGGAAGTGATTAGGATTACCCTACATGAGAGTCAAATAATGATTTCATGATTTTGCGAATGTTGATTACAATGCCTTCTTGACTCTTGATTCTTGCGAGGTGCTTCTTGTTGGAGTGTTGGTTCCTGGGGTGTTTTTCTTACAATTTTTTTTTTTTTTGTTAATTGGCTTTCCTTTTGGCTTACTTTTTTAACATAAAGGCACAACTTACTTATGATAAGTTCATAACATGAACAATCTTCAAGGTTGTAAGGACTTATACCTTGACTATGGAATTTGGAAAGTTCCTCCTCTTGTATTGATTGTCTATCTTCCATCCATTTCGATTTTCAAGATTTTTTGGAATTGGTGTGCCAAGAGTCTTTTTAAGATTGACAAACTTACTTTGTAATCTGCTGCTATTTTATATACTTTTTACCTTTATGTTAAAAATTGTAGAATTTATGAAAGATTTGTATGATAACAATTCAACTTAACTACATGTCACCAATTTTAATAATATAAATCTACTCTTTTTTAGTTACAAAATTGCTAGGCACCATCTACTCTTTTAATAATATAAACCTACTATTTTCAACTATAACCTTACACCCACTCAAAACACACAAATACCTTAAATAAATATTAATAAAAGAAAAATATTTTGAGTCATTGAGAAGAATATCTACTCTATATATTCATACAAATGTAATCAAATTTTTAAAGTGGATCTTTTTTTTTTTACACTACAGGAAGGGTATTTGTCCCTCTATACCTTGATAAACTTTTTTCACATGACCGGTGGCACTGGCACGACACGCCCTTCGGTACCACAGGGATGATGGGGAGACTAGACCTTGTGACCTCTTGCCTGCAACAGGATGCTTTAGCCAATCGAACTAGGCCCACCAAAACAGATCTTAATTTTCAAAAATAAAATAAAATAGGATAACACCATCATACATAAGAGATAGATGCCATGTAAAACTACTCTTATCAATTACAACATTATAGATGCTTCACTTTTATCATTACAACATTATAAATACTTCACTTTTATCATTACAACATTATAAATACATCCTCCAAACACTATGTTGATTATAGTACAATTTATTAAATTATAATTTAAATTTTAAAAAGATAAAAAGTCACTATCTAATCCATGATTAAGAAGACTGACCTTTTGAAGTTTGGAGGAATCTAGTGCAAGACAATACTACAAGAAAAAGCTAAGCAAATTAGTAGGCTTTTGGTGCATCGCTACCTACCAGTTTCAAGATCTATTCATTACTCAAGACAGGTCCATTAGATTGCCTTGCACTTGTATTCACGCAACCCTACCCACTCAAGAAAAAAATTGTTACCAGATTTTTATCCTTGATAATTGTGCTAAATCATACTAAATTTTATACATATTTTAATATTATTAAAATCCAGTTATACAATTTTTAAGACACTGTCAAAAAAATTAGCAGAAAAATAATCTTAGGTATAATTTTTTCGTATTTTATGAAGATAATAGTATGAAAGTTTCTAGATTTAGTTGTGTATGTTTTTTGAATCAATGTTTGGAATCACACTGTATATTGACTCTCCTATTTCTGATGATAGATCACTGAATGTGATTAGAAACGTCGATCCAAAAAACATACACAGTTGAATCCGAAAACTCTCATACTAGAAAAACAATCTATTAAAAAAACTATTCTTTAAAACCTATTCAAAAATGAGATTGAAAGTTTTGGTAACCAACATTACTATTCTCAACCTTCTGATTCTCAAACTAGTTTTAATAAGATTTTTGTTTACATATTGTTTTCCCTATAGTATCTATAATTTGCAGTTGATTCAATTTACAGGTCTGCAAGTACAAATGCACTATAATTTTTTTATGGACTTTTCCGAATATTTGAAATGTTTTTTTTTTTCTATTGATCAAAATAGATTATAATCAATGAGCAGCCATTAAAGAGAGGCTGCGGAGAGGAGAAATCCCTGAGCAGCCATTAAAGAGAACCAAAACACAGCAAGCCAATAACAATATAAAAACCCCAAAAACACCCTGAGCAATTATATCACGATGTAAAGAAGAAGAATTCCACCATCATTAGATTGATAACTACTTACAACATCAAAGGGCAATTATAGAATTTTTTTTTTCATCTCCTCCTCTGGCTGACTGCAGACCTTTTTAGAAGGGCACTGGATACTGCAAGCTTGCCCTGTTGGAGGGAAATGCTCCTACTGTGAAGTGATAAGAAGATAAAATGCACTTTAGGAATATATTTATGTGAGCCAGTGATTTAAGAATGGCCAATATGAAGAAACACCGAGAATAAATCAAACCCATCATCAATTAATAGCAGCTCTGTCATCTAATAACAATAATACAGAATGCCCAGCAGATGAAATAAAAAACAAAACCCAGATGGGGATTACAGAGGAATCAGGTATATTAGTTTATACCATGAACAGAAGACACTAAAAAGCCTACAAGGCTAGATAAGCTAGATGATGCAAATCATAGTCTTCATTCTCCCTCGCCCTGCTATTGTGTCTCGTCACAATTAATCTGACAACATTTGGGAGGCGTCGAATTGATGGTGGAAAGTGGAGAAGCAGGGCATTTGCATATGTAAACACCTCGCTTGAGTGCGCGCAGACCAACCAAATCCAACTGATTTGAAGCATCGGCATTTTGGTGGTCTCTAAAACCGATTCCTTAAGCTATCTAACTCCGTGGGATATTGTTCTTCATGGGTCAAGCTTAATATTGGCTGTGACAGGCCCAACGAAATTGATGTCCACTAAAAGCAGCTCAAATTCCAGACCTGTATGGAGCAGATTCATTCCAGCGAGCTTGGAGTGCAGTATACAGTCCAGTATAGGATTGCATGTAGGGCGTCCTGAACAAACAGGGGTTTTGAGCTTGTTTAGGCAATCCTAACAAGACAAGTGGCCATTAAAATGTCACATTCATACTAATGAGCAATGAATGTGGGCACTTAAATTTCGATGGTGAAATGTATACACATATGTGGGGTCGTCGTGTCCCTTCAATGCCTTGAAGATGCAATTTTCTTTGCTGAGACTCTTTCACTATCTTTTAACCTTCCAACATAGTTTAATCAATTGCATAGCAGGCTCATCCTTAAATACTCTAGATTGTTGGATTAAACTTTTGATTCTTTTGAAATAGAGAACTTCTTTAAGAAAAAGACATCAAATTCTTTTGATTATATTTTGTTAAGGTTATAGAAGTAGTTTGATAACAAGCGATATCAATTTTTATTGAGATTTTTTTTATTTCAACTATGTGATAATAGCGTTTTTTTTCATGATGAAAGCATTCACTTAAGAATATTGAGATTTGAAAACATGTTGGTTAGAATTATAAAAGACATATAAGTACTCAAAATATTGCTTCACAATCTATTTAGATCATCTTTCTCTCTCAACCAATTTAACCTCTTATCTTTGGTAGGTTTCTTATTTACAAGGAATGACTTTTATATAGGTGATATCTTTGGGATGATGATCAACAACAATGTCATTCTTAGAGGAGTTTAAACTAAGTCCACATTTTGAATAGAAAAGATAAACTAATTATTCAAGCTCTACTAGAATGATTCTTACAAGTTCTTGTTGCAAAATAAAATTATGTGGAGCATATCCGTATTATTAGAAATAAGATTAAATGAAATGTTTTTTTTTTAATTATCCCAAAAGATGTTTTCTTGTTAGCAAGTTATAAATTAGCTAGTATGAATCAAATGAATAAGAAATAACATCTAAGTGATTCTAACCAAGATTTGTGACACAAATAATATGAAAAGTAAGTTTCTTGTTTAAGCATTATGTTTCAACAAGAATTAAATCATCATAATGCATTTGTACAAAGCTAATATTATAGATTCCTTACATACTAGATATAAGTGAAAGGAAATATCTTCATGCATTTAAGATTGTTTTGTACAATGACATTTGAAGAAGTGGTCGCAAATTAAATTTCATATTTCTACCTTTTCTAAGAGATGCATAAATGATCATGGGGAATTATACAAATATTTGAAATATAATTTCATGTATCATTTATTTATTTTTTATAACAACTACAACAAATAAGATCTTTCAAATAAACAATTCTCCAGTTAACATACAAAACTTAAGTTTTTAAAAATAAAATAAATTAATTATAAAAACTAAATTGCTTAATCTCATGAAAATATCAGCTTTAATATTTTTCTAATGGAAGCATACAGTTTTGGAAGGTAAATTTACTTGGTTTCACAAGAAGCCCGGCGGTTTAACTCTGTGTCCTATAAAGAGCAGTCAAGTACAACTGATGTTACAAGCAAAGGATGATATAAAGTCTGACAGATAGGAAATCGACACAGTTATGTGCCAATCAAGAATATCTGTATTGCCTTTGTGTTCACGTCATTTGAAGAATGATTGGCGAGGGCAACTTCCGGGAAACTTCCTAAGCTTAACTTTAGCTGCATGTTACGTACCCACCTTTACTCTCGTGAGCATACTGCAAGCTTGTCCTGTTGGGGTGAAAATGCTCTTACTGTGAAGTGATAAGAAGATAAAAATGCAACTTACAAATATATGTTGCTCATTTAACAATGACAAATATGAAGAAACACCAAGAATAAATCAAACCCATCATCGATTAATGGTGGTTCTGTCTTCTGATAACAATATTACAGAAAACCCAGCAGAGGAAAGAAGAAACAAAACCCAAATGGGGATTACAGAGGAGTCAGGTATATTAGTTTAAACCGTGAACAGAAGACACTAAAGCCTACAAAACTAGATAAGCTAGATGATGGAAATCACAGGCATTTCTGTTGTCTCTGAAACTGATTCCTTGAGTAAACTCTGTGGGATATTGTTCTACATGACGAGGTGGGTCAAGCTTAATACTGACTGTGACTGCCTGACGAAATGTGCGTTCACTAAAGCAGCTCAAGTACCCAGACGTGTAAGGTGCAAATTCAATCTAGGGAGCTTGAAGTGCAGTATCCAGTCCCCTTGCATGTGGGTTGTCCTTTTATTTGGTTTAAGAATTCCTTTTAAGGGGCCCATTAAAATAATTGTGCTTTATATTGTGTATCTTTTCTCTTCTCTTCTCTCTTTTTCTAATTTTAACACATCTGATTTTGATTTTATGTATCTTTTCTCATTTAAGTCTTGGTAGTAAGTTACTGTGTTTAATTTCTACTTCTGGAAAGTCTTTTGTAAGTCTTTTGCTCTACATAGCAGGGTGAAGTTGAATTCTACAATTGTAATTTTACAAAATCTATGGGTCTAGTAGCTGTCCCACCTGTCTTGCATTAGTTGTTCTATTTATCTTCCACTTAATCTTTCAATCAATTTCTTTTAAATGATCAATAGAAGAAAATTAAAAGCTTAGTAAAGTATTTTACATATACTAATACATGTTCACTTCTACATATGTAGTTTATCATTAAAGATGAACAAAATACATGCAAGTGCACTTGTAATATAAGGCAAGTTGGTCCACAATACACACTTTTCTATTTACTTTCAAAAAAAATTAATGTTTGCAATAACCACTCACTTAGAGAGGGTGCAAAAGTCAAACATTTTATATTTACACATCTTAGTGCACACTTATTGGTGACTAAGCTACCATAAACTCAAGCCCCTATCAACTAGATGTGTTGTCAACATACATCTCCCGTACTTGCTCTCACTTCAACATGGGTCACTTCCATCTACTATAGTTACATGCACAAACAATAAATGGTGTAAGGCTCTCGTACTAGACATCAAAATAAATATATTTTGCAATCTAGTCATGTCATACAAAAAATGCAACTTCAAACTCAAATTGATCAAATACAAGTTCTATTAATTCAAATTTAAATTCAACAACCAAATTGAATGCATTCCTTTTTTCAAATTTAAATCAATTATAAAAGGGAAATTATGTAGCCTCATATTCTCAAGGCAATAAACTATCAATTTCATTTAGGTGCATATCTAATATTCTTTGCAACATCAAGAGCTTCACTTCATATCTTATGTAAATTCTTGAATTTTCTAGAACTCTTCAGGTTGGTAGTTTCTATGTCAACATAATCAAATGCATATGTATGATATTTCTATATTGTTATACATGCATAATTTGTGTACAACATTGTAAATTTCATTACCTTCTCAACTTTTCTTATACACAAACTACACAACTAGA
>VDFB02076935.1:0-23582 GCA_007258455.2 Sequoia sempervirens | reverse complement strand
TAATGCCAGGTCTTGACAATGCATAAACAACTCAGTGATAAATGTGAAAATGTTGGTAATCACAAGGGGCCTTACAAATGAACAATGTTGGAAGCATACTTTCATCATATGCAACAATATGGTGATGTTTTTAATCCTAAAACTAACCCAGATTCAAAATAAGCAGTAGAAGAGATAAGGGTTAAGAGAGATTCAACTCTAAACTAGCTTCTAAGATCAATCACAATAATGATGAATGCTACAAATGGACAGATCTCCAATAAAACCAATCTTTGCTTGATCAAGGATAAACCCACAACTCTACAGAAATGGTGCAATCTTCTAAGGAAACTGAAGATTTTCAGACTATGAATATTCATCCACATACCCAATAACTGGTGCAATGTAAACAAGCATCCATAGTTGAACTTAGCACAAAATAAGGCCCAAACTAACTTTACACAGCAAATTATAATCAACAAATTGCTAAAAGTATGGACTAGAGATCAATCAACGTCATTAGCATTTCACCATCATTGCAAAAGAACTGAAATCTAACATCTAACATTGAGAATTGAGAACAAGAAACCATAAATTGTCAAAGTGTAACATAAAGCTTTCCAAATCAACAATCCAATTGCATTAACTTCTCCAACATTACATAACAATTTCTAATCTCTCTCCTCTCTCCTAAAACTACTGACTTCTCTAACTTAGCCAATTCTAGCTTCTACAACCTCTAATTAGCTATTTTAACCCCTAAATCTAACCCCTTATAAATGAGAAGGCACTGGAATTTTATAGAAAATTACATTTTGAATCAAAGGCTAGGATTTAATTCATCCAATGGCTGCAATTGCACTTCTAGAAGCATCAAGTTGTTACATTTAATTTGGGAGCTCATGGTACATCATCACCCAATTGCATAAAAGCAGTTACATCATGGGAACGAACAGAAAACAATATTAGTGCCTCGTCATTAATGAAAATTCTGATTGATGATGAAATCCGCTTCACATGTCTTCCGTGAATCCCTTCCAACCGTGAGATACTTTTGGGCGGATTCATATATAGGCCCCACTTTAAAAATTTGAATTCAACTCTTCCATTATTTTGGCACTAAATCCATATGCAAGTTCATCTTTTAATATTTATTTAATCTTGAAAAACAGATATCATCATTAGTAGCTCAGATGTTAAAAATCCAATCCAAATTAAACTTTAAAAAAAAATTGGGTCTTAAAAAAGAAAATCGGAAATTTTTATCTTCGAAATTTTTTCTCCATCTCAAGAATTTCATTTTAGGAAAATTTTAAAATTTCAAGGAAAAATTGCATTTCAGAAAAATTTCCATTTTGAAAAAACATTTTTCAAATTTTTTTCCATTTTTGGAAATAAAAAAATCAAAAAATTCATTTTTGGAAAATTTTGAGTTTTTGAGGGATCTCGAAATTTTCCAAAAATGGAATTTTCGGGATTTTGAGGGGGTCATGGAAATTTTGGGATAATCCCGAGGGAACGGAAATTCCTGAATTCCCTATAGGGTTGAAATCCCCTAAACGTCATAACTTTCTCTTTAGAAGGAATTTTCAAAAAGTTCACAAAGCAACCCAACCTAATTTTTCATCCTCTATCCACGGGTGCAAAAAGGATTTACATATAACATTGAAAATTCACTTCAAAATCCCCATTTTCAAATTCCAAGACAGACGAATTTCCCCTAGAGCCTCAAAATATTGTCCTCATCAAACCCAGTCTAGACTTAATCCCAAGATAACCTCCCAAGAAGAGCAAAACCAAAATTTGACCAAGCCAAGAGGTAGAGATGCAAAAGAACAAAGAGGGTCCTTGCCTCTGGTGGGGCGTGTGTGCGAAAATTTCACAACACTTGGTACTACATGGTTACATTTCTATGTGTTGTAATTGGTAGACTTGTTATGCCTTTGATCTTTCAGATTTGGTATTACCTATGCAGTGGGAGTTTTTGGTTGTACTTTGTCTTCTTGACTGGTTTGTACACGGAGCTTGTATCTGTAGTTGGTGGGTTGGCTATACTATTGGCATGAGTTTACTAATGTGGATACCTTTGAGGTATGGATGATTGGATGAACTAGGACTTGTTGTGAGTGTTATTTTCAGTCACATGGGTTTATCAGTTGGAAAGTAGCAGTCAAGCTGATTATTGTTCTAGCTTATGTTTTTATATTGTTTTATGGACTGATGGTCGTTTCTTGTTGATATCACTGGGATCCTTTACTTGTGTTCGTTGGACTGGTGCATATTCACCTTGGCTTGTACCTTTGTTCCATAGGTGACATATTGGAGAATGACAGGGATTGTTGCCTAAATGGTGGACATCTTAGATGTTGGAGAAGTATTGATGGAGCATGAGAGAATGTTTGAGATCTATGTGGTTTCATGGAAGGTTGTGATCGATTGCAATGTTGGACAGTTAATTACAATTGGATACTTGATTTTCTTATAGATTGTCTAGTAGATTGTTATCTATGGAAACTTGTTGATTGGGTGTGCTGAGTGTTGTTGAACAGAGTTTTGAATAGAGTAGGGTCTGAACTAGTGATGCCAACATGATCTTAGTTCTTGAATGCTCTAGAGGTGCTAGTAAGATCTTCAACAAGTGGGAGATTGTTGGAATTGTGTGCCTCAATCCCACTGGCCTAAACCTTTGAGAGAGCAATTTCGGTGTGACTACTAAGATGTTTGGCCAATATACATAGTGATCTTGAACTATCTGTGAGATTGGTGTGACTCAACTTGATTAGAGTTCTCCTTGTGAAGTTCCTTCTTTGAGCATATTGGTGTGACCGTTGGTGTGTTGTGGTGATGAAGGTGGTTGGCAAGACATGAGCTATTAGTATGAGGTTTTGAACTCACATCAACAGTAGAAGTCTAGTTGAAAAGTTATATTAGTGTGAGTCTGATTGATGGGACTTTGTCAGGATAACACTGGAATTTGGTATGTATCCTATCGATAGTGCTAATCTGACCAATTGGTTGTGATTAAGGAGACTCTGGCCAATGAATAGATCATCGGGGTAACATTAGTCTTTGGTTAGACCTAAGAATGTTGAACCGATAGTGGATCTTTGGCCGTTGTGACCTATTTGGTGTGATTTTGGCCAATGATCCTTGGTCGGTGTGAGGTGGCCTATCAAATTCAATTGTTAGTGGTTCTCCGATAGTGGATTTCTGGCCGATGAATTGTGTTTGGTGTGACTTCTACCAATGAAAGGTTTCGAACTACAATGAGTTGAAGACCATCAATGTGACTTGTGAACTTGATGGGACTTTCTTTTACTTGTTTGGAATAGTGTTGGTCATACTAATAGACCTATTCATGTTGTTCTTCAGTGTGACTTAGGCTGACAAGATGGTTCAAAGGTGTTTGAGCTTAATGAAATATGGGTGACATTATGAACTCTAGCCAGTGGACATTGTCTTGCCTATAGGCCTGGTCAAGACTTCAAAAAATTGAATGACATTGGGGAGACTTTGGTGATCAGGATCTCTTTCCAGACTATGACTGATAGACAAATTCAAGTCAGTGAACATGAAAGAAGACAATGGTTGGAAGGATGTTGACACGTTTGATTGCTGATGTGTTTGATGTTCTTTGGAGGATCATGAATGACATGGAGAATTTTGTTCAATGTCGAAGATCGATTGATGGTTAGTCCAATAGAAGGAAAATGAACTGATCTATAGAGGAAGTTGAATTGTTTCCTGTCAGTTGAGAACAAATGGTATAACCATTAAACATTTTACAATAAGAAAACAAAGAAGAAGATCTAAGCAAGGTTATGCTACTGAAATCTCTCTTGATAGAATGTCTTGATCGATCTTTTGTTGTTAATTTGCACTGTATTCCCACTTAAATCTGTGTGTTCTAATATTTTGTACCATCTTTCATGTTTAATGGTTCTGTTTTGCTGAATTTGTTTATGCAAGTTGTTGAAACTAAATTTACATATGCTTCTCTTAAAAGGATTAATGTAGGAAATCAACTATGTCTGATTCTTCTTTGTGACATATTTGTACATTTTTTTGAGGAAATATAATTGAAATTAAATTTACCGAAGACACTACTATTCTCAGAGGTTTCTCCGAGATGATCAACATTTCCCAACAAAAATGAGGTCCACATAGCCTAGAAAGGCACAACATACAATGTGAATGTGCAAGTCACATTACAACACTAGATTAGAGTTATGTTTAATTCACAAGCCTTTTAGATTGATGTGATAATGCAATTAAATACATTTTTTAAAGTTGAATTAAGGGAAAATGGGTTCATTAAGTTTAGAGAAGTGTGGAAGTCCTTTACAACACGTTACAACACCTTTACAAGACATCAATAAATGCATTTTATTCAATTTGCAAGGGTCCAAGACTTAGTGTGGATGTGTAAAACATGTCAAAACACTAAATCAAGGCCTCCTTATGTCCAATTTATCATCAATTATTCCTAAATCAAGCAAGAAATACTTTTTTCTACAATACAGACAGTTTTGGTAGTATGGTGATTTACACTTTTGGAGAGTGCAATTTGATTGCCTAAAGGAGGACAAGATCCTTCAGAGACCTAATCGGCTTGTGCTTCAGTGGAAAGATCACACTCGGTAGATGAGGAGATTAAAACTTGATATAATTTTTATTGGAAGACACAATTACATAGTGCATCCTTTCTACTATCATTGAGTCATGTGATAGTTTGGACAGATGCAGATAGCACCCAGGGCACAACCCTTCTTCAGGAGATCAATGTGGATTTCCCGGAGGCTTGGTGATATTGTATGGTTCACTACAAATGATGTTATTCATTGTGAATCTAGGTACTTGGATCATGATATGCCTCTGGTATTTGACACAGATGATGTCAGTGCCACAGATGACTATGAGGAGTGCCAGACACTATCACATCCAACTCTAGTGTTTCCTATGGAGGAGCTTATAGGTGATGTGGTACCACTCCTAGATGAGGGAGATGATGTAGAGGAGAGGGCTGATGAGGCGCACTACAAAGAAACAAACATATTTACATATGTCATAGATGAGGAGTACAATGAGGATGCAAATTCTGAGTATGATGACTAGGATAGAGGAGATGCAGAAGAGGATGAGGACAAGGATGAGGATGAGGACAAGGAGGAGGGGTAGTCCATGAGTGAGGTTGATGTGACAATAGATGAGGATCCAATAGATCACAAGTGGGGAGAGTCCTATCCCATTCATATGACTAGATCATGAACAACAGCTACAATAGGCACCAGTACCCACAGTCATGGAGAGGCTAGCACATCCTCCAAGCCCACAACTTTAGGGCTGATGTTACACAACTTTCTAGGGATATTCATGATGATATTTAATTTATTTTTATACTTTATGCTCGTTCTTACACTTTGTATATATATCATGATTTTTACTAATTATTTATTGTTTCTATCTCACAAGATGTATGAGATACTTTTGAGATCTCTATCGATAGGTGGCTACATAGATAGTGCCCCCATCAGTTGATGAGGATGCCATAGACTCAAACTATGTGCCCCCACCCAGTGTGGATTAGGACCTAGAGTCATTTAGGCCATACGTCAGACTGCAGGAAGTGTATGAGATCTTGAGGAGGCACGTCCACTGACTTAGTGCTTCCCTAGAGGCATAGTTAGCCTGGACCCTACAGAGTTTGAGAGATTAGAGGAAGAGGTAGCAAAACTACAAGTGGAGAGAGATCAGATAGCAAGACCATATTAGGAGGCCCTTGGATAGATACAAGGTTTGGAGTTTGCTCTTGGTACACTTAATGGATCATGATCACGATCGCACACCACTATCTCTTGATAGATTGCTACTAGACACATGCAAGCACTAGATCTTGAGGGATCTGGCAGTCACATGCCTTAGTAGTATTGTATATTTTATGACATATATATAAAACTTTGATATATATATATGAGCACTTGTTTTATTATTTGTGTTTGAATGTTAAATGTCAATGTGATTAATTAAATAACCTCTATAAAATTATTTAATGAATACTTCCATGATTTAACATGTGCTTTATGTGATCTAACAAAAACTTATTATAGTTTCTCTTAGATGCAACATTGTGATGAAGTATGTGATGCTAAATTAAATGCACTTATGATTTTATTAAATAAAATTAAATGCCTATAAGGATTCAATCTAACATAACACACTGTAAGATGAAATTGAATAGCATGAGACCTAAAGGAACTAAACAAAAATGAATTAAATAACCACTTTAGTGTTCAAGAGACACAAATAACTGTGTGTCTAGAATGAAGCAATGTAAAATCATATGGCATCTAATCAAATAGATCTATCAACACTTATTATAATTCATACTATTAAAGGTGATTAGATATAGTACCAGCACAAATGTGCAACATTAATAGGGTATTTGAGGGGTGTGCCATCTAGTTCAGTTAACATGTATGCACTGGATCCATAACTGTGTCAAGTATGTAAGGTCCTAACCAATTAGGACTAAAATTTCCTTTTTCATTTGGGCCGATGTTGATGTTGCATTGTTTTTCAGATAAGACTAAATCACCCATGTTGAACACATGAGGGATGATGTTGTGATTGTGAATTCATTGTTTTATTTTACAATAAGCTTAAATATGCTCAAGATCACTGCATTTCAAGTTGATGTAATCTTTTCTCTTTATAGTTTTGGTCATCAATAAGTCCTTGAAGAGTGATTCTTAATGTAGGAATCTCTATCTCCAAGGGAAATATTGCCTTACTTGCATAGACAAGATTATAAGGTGTAGTTCCTATAAAGGATTTATGTCTTGTTTGATAATCCCATAGCGCATAGTACAATTATGTGTGACAATCCCTATGATGCTTGTTAATAATTTTCTTTAATATTTTTTTGATAACGTTATTAGTTGATTCAACTTGATCATTAGATTATGGGTAATAGGGTGTCAAAAAGTGATGTTCTATGTTAAATGTTTCTAAGAATCTCTTCACATCATTATTCTTAAATGGTGTACCATTATCAAAGACTAACACAGAAGGGAGTCCAAAGTGAGCAATAATGTGCTCCAATATGAAGTGACATATTACACCAACTATTTTTGATTGAATGGGAATGGATTCTACCCATTTTATGAAATAATCTATTGTGGTAATTATAAATGTATGTCCAGTGGAAGAAAGGGGAGATATCTTTCCTATAATGTCTACCCCCAAACTACAAAGGGCCATATTAGGACTTGAGCTCAAAATTGATAAACTGAAGCATGGATTAAAGTGATATGCTCCTAAAATTTATGGCATTTTCTGATGTATTCAAAGAAATCTTGTTCCATGTGTCTCCAATAGTACCCAATGCAGATAAGTTTTTGAACCAATTCTTTTCCTCCAAAATGGCCACCACAAGCAACTGCATGAGCTTGTTCAAGTGTTATGGGGATCTAGGATTTTTTTAGGCATCTGAATAAGATACCATGGAATGATCTCCGATACAATACATCAGTCAAAATTATATACTTATATGCAATCGTTCACAAGTAGGCTCAGATGTTCCTGGTTATCATCTTGGGAAAGGTACCATTTTTCAAATAATTAAATATTGTATCATACCATTCACTCGAGTCTTCCTTGATTTTTGTTAACACTTATTTTTGACTTATCGTATATCAAAGGTTTCAATATTGGATGAATAGTGAATGTGAAATCTTTTGAAGGATCTTGAGGTGATATAAGAGAGGCTACACTCACCATTGCATCCACATGGTGATTATCTTTTCATGCGATGTTGCCAATGGTGAATGATTCAAACTTCTCTAACAAGTTCATTGTGAGATCCTTGTATTTTGATAATTTTTCATTCTTTGCTTGATATGTTCCATTTATTTTTTTGATTACTAATTGTGAATCACCAAAGATCTTTATTTCTTTTCCACCCAATATTAAACCAGCACGTAATCCAACAAGAAAACCTTCATACTCAGCAGTATTGTTTGTACATAGTAATTTTAATTGATACGACAAGGGAATAGAATTTCCTATGGGAAGAATTAATATAACCTCAGCATTGGAGCTTGTTATACACTTAGATCCATGAAAATATAATTACCATGTATGAGCTTCTATTGTTAACACATTAGCACCAAGGAAAGAGTGATTGGTAGGTAATACCAAAGGGGAAGGAGCATCAGCTAAGTGGTTAGTCAAGGCTTGAACTTTGATTTTTTTTTGTGAAACAAACATAAGGTCAAAATCGGTCAAAAACAACACCCACTTAGCTAGACATCCTAATAAATCTGTTTTATTAAAACAATGTTTGAGAGGTCAAATTTTGTCATCACTTGTATTTCTGCATTTAGTAAATAATGTTACAATTTACTCATACTAAATACGAGGGCCAAACATTGATTTTTAATCATTGTGTATTGTTTCTCATAATCTATCAAGGTTTTGCTAAGGTAATAAACATGATGTTCTTTACCGTTTTCATCTTATTGAGCCAACAATGCTATGTGAGCATGGGCTAATTTGGCTATATAAAGTATGAATGGTTTATTTTACATAGCGCATTGTAAAATGGGTGGATTTGCAAGGTATTCCTTCATACTCTCAAAATCATGTTTACAATCTTCATTCCAATCAAAGTGCACATCCTTTTTGAGAAGATGTATGAGTGGTAATGTTCAGTCAGCTAAAGATGCTACAAAACAATGGATGTCTTGGATTCTTCCTTTAAATGTGCACAATTGAGAAATGTTTTGAGGAGGTCACATGTTGATTATAGCATCAATTTTCTTTTTATCCACCTTAATCCCTCTATGAGATATGATAAACCCTAAAAAAAATTCACTATCTACACCAAAGACACATTTTTTTGGATTCAGTCTGATGTTGTATTTTTGCATTCGTTCAAAGATCTTCTGAAGGAAATTCACATTTTCTTGTCTTGTTAAAGATTTGGCTAGAATTTCATCAACATAATCTTCCAAAATTTTATATGTAGTCATGAAATATCAATGCCATAGCTCTTTGATAGGTTGCACCTGCATTCTTTAATCCAAAAGGAACCATAATAGAACAAAATGTTCCCCAAAGTGACATGAATGTTGTCTTATATTGATCTTGAGGGTTGATGAAGATTTGATTGTATCCAAAAAATCCATCCATGAATGACAACAAAGCATGTCCCGCAGTTGATTCCACTACCGTATCTATACTAGGAAGGGGAAAATCATCTTTTAAAGTTGCTTTATTTAAATCTTGAAAATTAATGCACATCCTAATACAATTCTTAGGTTTTGCAACTATGAAAATATTTAAGATCCAAGGAGAATAATCTATAGGTCATATGAAACCAGCATCAAGGAGTTTTTCAAGTTCACCTTTAACAGCCAAAGCTATCTTAGTATTCATCTTTCGTATCTTTTTTCAAACAAGCTTAGCATTTTCAACAAGGATAATGTTGTGCGTTACTATCTTCGGATCATTTCTTGGAATATCTGAACATTTCCAAGCAAAAAGATCAGGAAAGTCATGGAGCAAGGTTGTAGTATCCTCTTGTTCTTCATCATCGAGGCACTTCCCTATCTTAATGATTTTCTCTTTATCATATATATCCATTGGTATATCAATTGTATCTCCTAAAGGAAGTGCATTTGACTTGGGAAATTTAGGATTGTATTTTTTTGTACTTATGTCTTGCTCATTCTTTCACTATCTACATCTTTTTGCCTGTTACTAATCATAACACATGTAAATTTTTTCTTTTGAGGTGTATAAGATGACTTTTCATAAACTCCTAACATTTGTTTCAAGTCTTCATCATTTTCAAAGTGCTCCCATGATGGTGGTAAATCAATGTCAAGTAATTTAGGATGCTTCATGGTGAGGTTGATTCATGGCTTGCATGTGATAGTGTTGATGTTTAGCAATGGTCTTTTGTTTGATTTTGTTGCCTTAAAAAAACAATACCCTAAACCAATCTTTGTCTCTTGCATGTTAGGATCTATAGGAACTCGAATGCCTTGTTCTTTCTTTCCACAACCTTTACCATTGTAACCCAATTGTTTCACTAGTTCATAACCTCTCCCATAAATTTTTTCCATTTCTTTTAGGTTTGGTGGTTGTTGATAATCTATCTCATCAAACATAGTTGTGTAACTTGTAGTTTCTTCCAAAGTAGATGAGGTAGATTCTTGTGAAGGTTCTTCCAAATTCTGAGTTGCCATGACCATTGGTTGTTCTCATTTTTCATCCTCTTTTCTTGTGATTATATGCTCTCTGATCAATGAAGGTGTGAACTCCAAGGAACCCCAATCATCATCTAATAATTTGGAAAAAAATTCTTGTTCTTCCTTGTCAACCTCTATAGGTTCTATGTTGGATGTTGGAATCAATGTACTTTGAGGACTTGTTCCTTTTTCAAGTTGTAAGTAACTTTTAGGCTTGAGGTCTATTCAACTTGGTATACCTTGTTGTTATAGACATATTTCATGATACGATGAAGGGTCGAAGCCACCACATGAATCTCATGAAACCATGGTCTTCCCAAAATAAGATTGTATGAAAGGTTACGCGGCATGACATGAATAGGAGTTTGTAAGGTAGCCTTTCCAACTATAATAGGTAAAGTCATGACACCAAGCGGTTGCTTGCTAACATTGTCAAATCCCTTAATTGATAAGGAGTCGGGCTTGATTTTTCATTTTCCCACATGCAATCTATCTAAGATTTTCACATTGCACACATTAATGGTTGAGCCATTATCAACAAGGGTCCTTTTGATGCCTATTCGATTGAATTGGGCTATTATCATAAAGGCCTCATTTTTCTTTCTCAATTCCAAGGGAGGGAGCTGATGTTGGTGAAAGGTAATGTCTAAAATAACTATATTCATTCCTTGTATTAGACCTTCCACATCATTTGCTTCTGTACCAAGAGGAAACACTACTTGTTGTAAGGTTGTTTGAAGCATAGTGTGATAGTTTTTTGAATTCTAGATTAAGTCCCATAGGGATATCTTTGCAGGACTATTCTTAAGTTGTTCAAAAAGATCATACTCCTTCCCATTATTTAAAGGAAAATGAGGAGCACTAGGCAATATGTGATTAGGAAAAGGTAAATTTGTTAGGGTTGGTTGTTGTGGTTGTAGATTATTTATAGTTTTATATGTGTGAGCAATGGTATTATGATTCAGTTGCTACAAAACATCATTCTTAGGTCGATAGAGGATAAACTCGGGCTTAGTTTTGGGTTGAGGCTTCTGCGAAGATGGGTAAAGGATAAGTTGAGGTTGAATCACATTGACTTCTCTTATTTTTGGTGTCTCACAACAAGCCTTAGTGGATGGGATTTGTGAGATGAATCCCTCAAGAGCTTCGTCTACCATGTCAAAGTCATCACTACTAAAAGGCTTGAGGGTTAAGTTAGGTTTGCTTGGTTTGGATTCATCATAACAAGCCTTAGTGGATGATCCTAATGAGATGAAGTCCTCAAGGGCTTCATCTAACATGTCTAAGTCATCACTACTAAAAGTATTGGATGATATGCTTTCACTAAATTTAAGCATTTTTTGAATTGTTTCTTTTGATGTTTTCAAAAAAAAATCATTTTCTAATGAATCTGATCTAACTGAACTAGGAACTAATTCTAAAAATGGGAATTGCAAAAATATGATTCTATCCATAATTTCCATAAGGTTATTTCTAATAACATCAATGTAACAAAAATTAATTGAATGGAAACAAAAAAGTACTAAGAGCAAACAAAAGCTTGAAAACTAGAAAATTTAACTTTGCAAACAATAGTGCAAAATGTGCACTGAGACTTATTCGCCTAGGGTGGTGAATGAGTCCCAATAGGGATTTTTTCATATTTTTCTGATTTTTTTGATTGATTTTTATGCTTCTTATATTGTATGATGTGGGCCTAAGATGATAATTCTATTGTTCAATGAATTTAAATGCAACAATGTAAGCTATGAAAATTTCGAATCCCTAGAATGCAATTTAACCAATGCAAAATGTAATGCAATGTTAATATAAGCTAAATCTAGGATGTAAATGTGCTCCAAATTAGAATAAGGATGTTCTAAAGTCAGGTTCACCAAAATGTGAACAAAGGAAAATGTGGAGGCTTATACACCTTGAACCAAATGGGGTACAAAGAGAGATCCAATTTCACACTTGCCACACTCAAGGACACCATACAGATCTTCACCCAATAAAGGATGGAAAAGTTCTAACAATAAGGTCACCTAGGATTGGGTTTGAAATTAGGAAATTGGTTCACCACCAAGTGTAAACTTGGAAAATACAATGAATTGGAAACCACAGTGTGATATGCAAAATAATTCTAAATGGCCTAAGAAAGCAAACAAAATGTAATAACAAGTTAAGAAACTTGAAATGTGCACCTAGAAACCTTGAAATGACTAGAAATCACTTTGAAATTCTAGAAATTTTGACTTTTTGACTAACTAGGACTTATTCACCAACCTAGGTGAATCAGTCCCAAATCAAGGTTTCTACCCAAAAGGTTGTTTCAGGAAAAAGGGTACTAGAATTTGCAAATAGATATGACAGACACCTTCAGTGGGACTCATTCACCACTAATGGAAAATTAGCCCCATTTTCTTTATCAAAAATTGAAGATTTTGATTTATAATCCAACACCTGCACTTTCTTCCCAAATTGACTTTCAGATCCGAACCTGTGAAAATACTTGCAAAAAAAAAAAAACTTGGTTTGCTAACGGTGGATTTACCTTAGTCAAACCCCTAGTTTGGTAATTATACCTTGAAAATAATAATGGAATGTGCATAAAAACCCTAGCCTTAAGTGTTTCTAAGACTAAGAAATTTGAGATATGATGCAATCCTATCCTAATATGCAAGAATAAGATGCAGCTTGAATGAAACTTGAATGATGTAAGATTCACTTTAGGATATCTCTAATCACCTCAAATAAATCTCAATGATGTGTAAAGCTTCCTTAGGCTGAAAATATACTGACAATGGAAGATGGAATCACTTAGAAAACAAGTCCTTAGGCTTGGTTTGATGGCTAGTTGCACCTCCCCAACCTAGAATTCTTCATGATTCACCATAGACATCCATAATCAACCCTTTAATGCTACTCCCAAGCTAGAATTCTTCATTTTATTCACACATCCAAGCTTAATTTTCCTTGAACTCCCCAAACGCAAGCCCTAGATATTTCATTTTACTATCAGGAGCTATAGTGCTACCAGATGAGATGTTGCTGGGCCGATCATTCAGGTGGAGAAAATTGGTGACGCTAAAATGACCCAAACTGAAAATAATAGAGTGCGCTATAAAATGTGCACGAGAAGTCATGCTTGCAAAATGCGAAAGCAAAGACAACGCATACAGACTATTTGACAGTTTGCCTCAAGGAAATGTGCAGCATTGTTGTTAAAATATAAAATAAAATAAACTTAAGAAACTTTCAAGCGAATATAGGGTGGCATCGAGAGAATCGGGAGGTTATTTAAACTTTTGATCTTCCTATTCTGCTCAAGCGCTGCGGGTGAGACAGGTTAACGAGGAATCAAAGAGATTATTTAAACCTCTACTACATTCTATTTTCAAGCACTGCGATGTGACAAAGTTCCCAACAATTCATGAAACCTCTACAGTCTTCTATGCTCAAGTGTGCTTATTGTGACAGGTTAAATACCAGATTCAAGACTTTTACTTGAAGCTGAGGAAGGGAATAAAAAGAATCATTTATCTACCTCCATTGTGAAGGTTAGCGGTTGCATTTGGTTTGAAAAACATGGCCTCCAGTACAACTATTAGAGTTGCTAAGAACTTCCAAGTAAGTTTTGATTGCCATCTGCATCTAAATTCATCTCCAAGATTATTGTAAGAGAAATTGTTCTGAGAGATGTGAACCATCTCCATCGCTTAAAACAGGGACAATGTTCTTGTGTCGCAGCTGAGACAGGCTAGCAAAGGAAACAACGAGTATTTAAACCTCTACAACATTCTATTTTCAAGCACTGCAGGTGTGACGGGTTGTAGAGTGTGTACAAAATGGGTTTTACGAGGAAGGTCTCAAAATATTTGAATTAATGAAGCACTCTAAAACCCATCCTAACATTGGAAACTTTGTGTGTGTTCTGGGTGTACTCAGTCATGTAGGTTTAGCGGATGAGGGCTGCACATACTTCACACATCCACACCCTTATTTCATTACATATATAGCTAATCACTAGAACTGCATGGTTGACCTTCACATCTCGCATGGAGCACTAGACTGCTGGTAACTGCTCCGACTAGGAGCTGACTGCGAGCTTTGAGTAGACTGCTCAAAACATCATGCCGATTACACTGCCAACTCTGATTATTTTTAAACTGAGTTCTACTGCCCTGCTGAGATTGGAAACTTTTGTGCTTAGACTGTGATTGTTGTTTTTGTTGTCCACCCTTAGAAGGTGCATGATGACTCCTTGAAGATCCTGAAGTTTGAGGTTGCCCACCTCGAGAACTAGTACCAAAATTAGATGCACTACCAATCTGCACCCCTGTGTGACCTCCCAATGCCATGGCCAAATTTTCCTCTACCAGACGAGCCTTCTCAATGGCTACCTCCATTGTTTTTGGTTGGAAGACTCGAACACCTCCACTGATTCGGGCATTTAATCCCCTGACAAAATGTTGTACAAGCATTGCCTCGTCATTGCCGATTCCTACATACTGCTTGAGCTCATAGAATCGACACTCGTACTGATCAACTAACATTGCCATTTGTCTTAGCTCATGAAACTCATCTGCTCGACGTTGTCTCCAATGATCTGAGAGGAACCGAGCCCTAAATCTCTCCAAAAACAATTCCCATGTCACCATGCTAATGTCCAAGTATAGCTTTTCTTCTTCTAGATGCCACCATGTAGATGCAAAGCCTCTAAGGTGCATGATGGCGCACCTAGCCCAGGTATTGCTGCCATATGGATGCATCGCAAAGCAATGATCCAAGTCTATTAACCAAGTTTCTGCCTCAAGTCCTCCGCCAACACCATCAAAAGTGGGAGGATGAGCTCTCAAAAGATCCCTCATGTGACCTGCCACCACTACATCTTGCTCTGCTGATACTTCCTTCCACCTCAGAGACCTCTCCCTTTCCCTCTCTACTTCCTGCTCTCCTTCTGGCCTAGGGCCTAAATGGCCAAGTACCTCCTCCAACAACTGTCGTAACTGCAAACCATCCATTCCTGGCTGCACTGAATTTGGACCTCTTTCATCTGAATGATTTTGAGATCCCTGTTGTTCCTCACGTTCTGATTCATGGGAACTTTGTGATGGAGTACTTTCATGGATGGCTCTACGGCCACCACCCCTCGGCCAGTGCCACGGCCATGGCCTCTAACCCGAGGCATGCTCTTGCGTGACATTAGAGAGGAACATGTCAAATCAAGAGTTAAGCACAAAGGTTAGCTTAATGGGCACAATTAACCTAGAGTACCCAGAGTTGAAAACCTTGGCTCTGATACCAATAGTGTAATGCCCCTCCGAGTCTAACCCCAAAGGACAACTATAGAACTTACAATAAAAGCACAATAATTTTTTTTGAAAGTAGAACAATACATATGATGAACATGAACAACCAACACATAAATTTTCAGTTAAACATATACATCATAAACCACATCCTTTGAGGTACGCGTGACAACATTAATAACGTAAACCCATGCCAAGACGATGTTTAACTAACTATAAGTATTCCACTTAACCATTATTTAGAATTACTAGACAAAATACAAACATCCACATCATAACATACATAAAACCATCTATCACATCTATGGACGTAATTATACATATTTCCACAGATACAACACCATTAAGAATTGCACAATGTGAAACAAAGTCTCATAATAGTACCAAGCGTCAATATACATTTCAAGCATGATAAGCATCCAACAAAGACCATAAATTAAGGTCAAAGATTACATTCATTAAAATGATAATAAAAGTTACATCGTACAAGAGTGATAGTGATACAGAAGTGTTCCCCAACAACAATGGGAACAATACAATAAGATAGAATGATACAACTGGAAAGGTGAATACAAAGTAACAAGTCTGGCTCAGACTTGGGTACATCCTGGAGTCACCACAAGAGGAACATATCTACACAGCTCGATCCTCAGCTGGGGACCCAATGGGGTGCATAGCACGTTCCACCCGACCACGTGGACCCGAAAGTCCACCCCCCGTGCTAGGAGTTGACAAGAAAGATCCCCATACCGCAATCCAAAACAATCAAATGAACCAATAGAAAACCAGACTCCACAACAATATCAACCAACAATAAATATCAAGGGCACCTTTCATTAACATCAATCAAGTTCCATGAGGCATGTATGCAACACTAAAAGATAGAAGGCTTCAACAACAATCACCAAGAACCAATTGCCTCAACAACATCATATTGGTATCGGGTGTTATTCACAACACCTTAAAAATATGTAACCAATATAAGGGGAATTGAATTATATAGGGCATTCATTGATACTCGTAATTTAGTTCACTTATTTATTTTTTTATTTCTTTTGAAGTAAACAAATTGGTTTGTGTTTTATTTAACGAATTTATATTATAGTGTCTTCAAATTATTCTTAAATGATTCCTATAATGATGTACAAATAAAATGTAGAGATTATTCTAAATAACTTGGTAATAAATGAGCGAATGGTTGTTTTATAATTCCTATTATTTGTAATTTGGTGGTAGTATTTCTATAATTAAAATAAGCTTAAGGTCAGGGAAGGAACTTGTAGAAGGGAATGTGTTTTCTTAAAAACTGTAATAGAATGTTTAGAACTTCAATGCCAAATAATATAGTTGTCATTGGGTTATAGGTTTTGGATAAAATTTGTTTTATCTTGTTAACAAATAGTTTCCTGGATGGATATAATAACCTTGATGATCTATCATGTGTATATTAAGAGAGGATAAGGATTTAGTCTTCAATTTGATTAATTGAAAGTTTCTTATGATTTATTATTGTGAGTTAAAATGTCTTTGTAGTGAATGAATAAATAAAATATAAATTGAGCATCTAAAGTCTTCATGATTATGAGTGTTTTCATATATTTAAAGGTAAATTTTGATGGTTATCATGATTGACTGGATTGATCTTTGAATTGAGATTGTGTATCATTGATTGCGGTCATTGTCATAATTGCTGTTTTTGTTAAGAGTGATTAGTTGCCATATTACAAGGGTATTTTGAGAGGAGAAATAGAGGTCTCCCTTGGACACCCAGTTGAATTTGTGTCAAAATTGATTATGTTTGCTTCGGTTGAATCTGATGATCTCTTTATGATGAGGCCACTTTTATTCTACTCCTTTCGATTTATGATTATGAAACTTATATAGTCTTTTGGTGGGATCCTTGATGATAGTCTTCCTTATTGTGTTAATTCTGATTGAGGAGACTTTGTTGCATTGTCTTTCTTGTGGTCATATTTGAGATGGTTGGGAACCTGATATACTTGAATTACCTTCAATAGAAGGTTGTGGATTTATGATGTTTTTGGCTTCCAGAGGCAATGGAGGAACTTGACTTATGTTGATTTTTCCACAGTTGTTCTGTTGTGATTTATTGCTCTTATTTTAGATTTTGAGCTCATGAGTAGTACTTTGTACTATGTGTGTTGAACTTTTGATGTGGTGGGAGCAATGATGCAAGTAAAACCCCAAAGGACAACAGAAATAACAAATTACCACACAATTTTTTTTTTGAAAGAAGAATAATTCATAAGATAAACATGAACATAAATTGAATATAAAGCAATTATACAATCTCACAATGACCATTACGTCCTCTGGGATACACAAGATGGCATCACGAAGTCCTCAAACTAATACCATAACAATAATGAACAAATCAAGATTACATAAAGATAACATCCAACCATCCCTGATCAAAAGAAATGAAAAAGATACATATAACATTTTATTAATAGTTCAATATGCCAATTGTGGAGTATATTTCCATAGATACAACACCATTTAGAATTACATACTATGAATCGTTAACACATAAAAGTACCAAGTATTTATATACATTTCATGAATGACAAACATCCATCAAAGATCATAAATTAAGGTCAAGGGTTACAATCATTACAATGATAATAAAAGTTACATCGTATAAGAGATATAGTGATACAAATGTGTTCCTTAACATATCCGGGAACAATACAATAAGATAGATTAATCCAATTGAAAAGGTGAATACAAAGTAACAAGATCAGCTCCGACTCAGGTACAATCCTAGAGTCCACAAGAGGCACATATCTGCACAACTCGATCCTTGGTTGGGGACCCAATGGGGTGCATAGCATGTTCCACCCGACCATGTGGACCCAAAAGTCCACCCCCCGTGCTAGGAGTTGACAAGAAAGATCCCCATACTGCAATCCAAAACAATCAAATGAACCAATAGCAAACTAGACTCCACAACAAGGATATCGTCAACATAAGATAACAAACCACAACATTTCCATCACTTAGCGAAAGCAAAATAATGAAAAGTCCAACATAACCAAATGTCAAGATTATAGCTCAACACTAAATAACCATAAGAGGTTCCAACAACAATAGGATCCAAGCCTTCAAATAAAATTGCAATATCAATCAACAATAAATATCAAGGGAACCTTTCATTAACATCAATCAAGTTGCCATGAGGCATGTATGCAACAATAAAAGATAGAACTTGGAGGCTTCAACAACAATCACCAAGAACCAATTGTCTCAACAACATCAATAATTCAAACAACACTCCCAGAGGCAACCAAACAAGGGAAAATAAATGGGTATTGTAGGAGAGTGTCATCGCATGGCCTTACATGGATTATCCAGGCAACCTATCACAAGGTACCGCCTCCATCTATGGTTATCCAGGCAGCCTATCTCAAGGCACCGCTCCATAGGGTGACTCATGCGGGACCACTTACCTTTCGTGAGGACAAGACAATGATCTTACCAACCAGGTCTTCTCATCCCATCCTTAGCCTGTGAAAGCACTAATGGTATGGGTGAGGCTCATAATTAATCTTGTTTAGTGTTTATCTACCCAACCTACTAGTTAATTAATTACATTATCACTTGATTAAGAAACTCTTCCATGGGTTATCCAAACAACCCCTTTGTGTGCCAGCCCCCATGAAGAGCCACTCTCCCTATGGATACCAAATCAAAACATACAAGGGGTGTACCTCATCTCTCATAAAAATCAAGGAGTACATATCACACAACATGCGAGGCAAGAATCATCTCGCAAATCCATTCCATATCACTGAAACAAGAACAAGGAGGTACCACCCACCACATCAAAATTCAACACCATAGTACAAAGTAATACTCACAAGCTCAAAATCTGAAATAAGAGCAATAAATCCCAACAGAATAACTGTGGAAAAATCAACATATGTCAAGTTTCTCCATTGCCTCTGGAAGCCAAGAAACACTGTAAATCCACAATCTTCTATTGAAGGTAATTCAAATTTGTCAGGTTCCCAACCATCTCAAATATGACCACAAGAAAATCTTAACACAAGAGAAAGACTCACAACTTGAACCGCAAATTCACTATATAACTTCCACAATCGCAAAATGACAAGAGAGGAATAGAAGAGGCAATATCATAACGTGACCTTTAAACTTAATCAAGATAACATAATCAACTCATTGCATAATTAATTGCAAAGATCAAAATCTTTTCAATAACCTTGTTGGACACAACGGACTCCTTCGAGAAAAGGCAATAATCAGAACCAAATATAAGTCAAGATCCTTCATAATATCTAAAATAAAACATAATGTTCCAAACATCGAAACAATACCCAATCAACATGGTTTTCAGTTCAAGCAACCCTTACATGAATACTCAATATCACTTTCACTGTGAACAATAACCAAATTAATGCAAACAAGATATACTCCAAAACAATAATAAAAATTCAACTCAATATCAACAAACACAATATTCGATCAACAACCAAGATAGCCAAGAGGCATTATTCTGCCACTTCCTAAAAATCAATACTTAACCATTGACTCACTTACACATTAATACCCAAGCTCACATATTGAATCTTGTCAAAATAACTCCAACTCAAGAGGGAGTCATGTCAAGGTAGAACCATCAAGAATATCCGTTAATCCATCACGAACAAGTAATCACAACAACCATGAAAGTTCACTCTCACAGTATCAAATAAAGACGTCACTTCCACATTTCAAATACTAAGTCATCCATCAATAGATCAAATTATTTAAGTTAAACAACTTATCAATTTCTTTACTCAAATTTTGAGGCTATAAATGTCACAAATAACAATATCTAAGGTATATCCTAACAACAATCCACTTTTACTAACACAAACACAACAATAACATTAAACTAACATAGTTGAAATGATAATCATGATACTTTATCTTTTTACTCTTTATCAATCTTGTCTAAGAAATAATATTCCTTAATTTACACAATTAAATAAAAAAAAATACTAAGAGGGTAGAAATCCTTTACTATTTAACTACAATGCATCCATGCAATTTCCAAAAACATAAGAACATACATATATCAATTTATTTATAATTAACTATTATTTATTTGTTTGTTTACTTATTTCCATATATAATTTGTCATAAAAGTAATTTAAAAGAATTATAAGCAAGAAAGGAATTTATATATAAATAATTATACTATTTCTAATCACATACATTATTATTTCCTTTTTTCCTAGAAAGGAGATAATCTAAGGAAAAACTAGTCATACTACTTATTTTAATTTTAAAGATTCCTTGTAAAGAATATAAGAATATTCTCCCCTCTAACTTTATTTAAGGGATAAAATAAGTTTAAAATTTTTCCACGATAAATTTCTTCTCTTTCTTAGACTTAAAGAGCTTAACTTATTTTACTTTATTTTAAATGATGTAATATGAAGTAAAGCATTCCAAGGCTATGACCAAACTCTTCTTCCTTTTGAAACTTTAAACGCACTAAAAGCAAAGCTCAAACCAAGACTGATATAATTAGGCTGCGTTGGACTAAGAGAAACGTTGACAGAATAAACAAGATAATACGCAACGTTAGAATTGTATAACGATGGCCATGCAAGTAAATCAAATTGGGCAAGATATGAGCATAAATCTTCAAATACCTAATATATTCTTTAAAGGAATGCATTGAATTCTTTATGTGATTCATTTTATTTATTTTTTTATTTTTTTTAGGGACAGAAACAATCTCAGAAGAATGCATAAAAGATTAAACAAGGAAGCTCTTGAATTCTTTAAATTAATGAAACACTCTGCAACACTTCCTAACACTGAAAGCTCTTCTTGTGTTCTAGGTGCGTGTAGATATGTAGGTTTAGAGGATGAGGGCTGCACGTACTTCACATATCAAAAGCCCCTAAATACATACGCGGCAGAGTGCGATAGCACAGACAAGGGGTGTGAACTGTTTGGACAAAATGCTACATACGATAGACTGTTAGAGGAATCAAGCAGGTTATTTAAACTTCCTATTATGTTCAAGTGTCGCAGCTGAGACAGGTTGATAATGGAATTAGAGAGATTATTTAAACATCTACAACATTCTATTTCCAAGTGTTGTTGTTGTGACAAGTTACCAACAGCTTCAGGGAGGCTGTTCAAACTTATACACTCTCCCAAATCTAAATACTTCGGCTGTGATAGGTAGCAAATGGTATCAGGGAGATTGTTTAAATTTATACACCCTCCAAATTCTAAAAATTGCAGCAGCGGTAGGTTACACATGAAAAGAGAAGTGGTGGTAGTAGATTGTGCACAAAGACGATTTTGCAAGAATCTCTCAAAAACTTTGGACAATTGAAGCACTCAAGAACACGTCCTAACATTTTAAACTTTGCTCGCTTCTAAGTGCACACAGAAAGGCAGTTTAGTGGATGAGGACTGCACATAATTCACACGACAGCAACCCTTATTGCATTACATACAAAGCTGATCATTAGGAGTGTCTTGGAGATACACAAAATTTAATACTAAGATGCTAGCCTAACCTACGATGCCTCTCAACTGGCTGCGCTGGTAAATATGTATGCAAAATGAGTAACACAGCTAAGGCACTTGACTGTTTGATAAAAAACCTCACAAAAATGTGGACTCAAATGCAAGACGTGAAAGTTGTATGATCTCAAGGAAAGAAATGACTGCAGGGGATGCACATTTGTTCAAGGCTTTAGAAAATTTTAAGTAAATGCAAAAGCAGAGACAAGGCACGTACACTGTTTGATAGAATACCAGTTAAACCTGTGGTGCCTGTAGGTCATATATGAATATAGGCTGGGCATTTCCAACAACACTATTTTTATAGATGGATCCTTAAAAAAAAATGCTACAACCCATGTTCTACTCTTAAACATCCTGTGCAGAAGCGGCAGATGCGGTGAGATTCAAAAGTAAAGAGGTTGATGAAAGATAGAGGGATTAAATAGATACCCTGGTGTAGTTGGTTTTATGGCCTGAAGAGGGTACATGCATTTTGTTTAGGAGACAGATCTCATCCACAAACACGTGAGATCAATGCAGCGACAGAGAAATCGGCTTAGCAAAGAAGACAACAGGGTATATCAAGATTTACAATTTTTTTACTTCAAGCTACGGAGTAGAAGGCAAAAGAATCATTTATCTGCAACTATGATAGACTGTCAGAAATCAAATGGGTTATTTAAACCTTCAAACTTCCTATTATATTCAAGTGCGCAGCTGAGCTAGGCTAACAATGGAACAAAGAGACTATTTAAAATAACATACGAAATAGAAAACCAAGGCAGTTACCTTCACCTGGCTAATGTTCTTTCTCCCGCTCTTGCCCACTTCTTCCTACCCCAAACCTATCCTCCTTCATCTCCATACAAACATCCCCTGAAAAGACAGCCTCTCCTGGGGAGAGTGCCACGCAATGAACATGCAAAGAAGAGAATGCAAGCACATGGCACGTGGTAGATAGGAAATAATTTCTTGAAGCAAAGTGGAGGGTACCATCAAGGACATGTGTCCTTCTTCTTTGTTTGCATATAGATATTAAATAAACTTAAACATTTGTATGCACACATACATATAATTGTTTTTATTTGTTTTCTCAAATTTATATATATATATATATGTGAATATTTATTCTTTATCTTCCAAATTCTCTTCTATGACCAAACACCTTGAAGTTTATATTTAAACTACATCCATAAGTGGATTATTAATCTTTTACATTATTATCTATAAGATGTAAATTTAATATTTTTATTTTTATGTGCATATTCAAGGAATATTTTAAATTTATAACTATACTGGATTATCCATCCTTATTAAACTTTAATTACTCAATATTTGAAATTGTAATTTACAATTTGTCTTTAATAAAGAATAATATAATATATTAACTCATTTTTCCCCCCTTCCAAAAATTTAATAATTTTAATTTAATACTTTAATTAATTCCATGTTGCCATTACGAGCAACAAAATACACGACAATACCTGAACGACAAGAG
>VDFB02076934.1:182866-197957 GCA_007258455.2 Sequoia sempervirens | reverse complement strand
CTAGATAATTTCACTCAATGTTAAAATGATACAATAGCTAGGTATTTATAGGTGTGAAGGAGGGGATTCACTACTCTCAAGTCTTAAGAAAAATAGGGTCTAAAGGGAGCGAATAGCCCTTCTTCACCTCAATGTACAAAGCTCAAGTGACAGAGATACAAGGTGAAAGAAATTGAAAAAAACTACTTGAAAGAGAGTATCTAATATATTTTTGGATGAAAGACTTTGGGGGCCGAAAGAGTAGATTCCACATGTCTCTGGAACAAGTTGACTAGCTCTTGGCTAAAGGATGTTAGCACAAGACTCAGATGATAGTCCAACATGCTATTGTCTCAGGGGTGCCCTAGCATCTTGTATGGATAGAGAGTTAAACTTGTCAACAAAAACTCACAGAATCTACTATCTATCTAGAATCAGAAGTCTAACTATTCTACAGAGTTAACATAAAGAAATGGAATAAAAGGAAATGACAAAGAAGGTAATATATTAACTCATGGAAGGTCCATGCACTACGAAGCTTCCCACAAAGATTCACACAAACAACCTACACATAAGGAGGATGAGGAAATGTAGTGCCCCTCCATGATTCACCCTTTTTTTATCAGATGCTTGTGATGACATTTCTGTTATTGAGTTTTATGCACATGATATGATTAGTATATGGTTTTAGTTGATCATGAGCATTATGTGATTAGTTTATTATGACTATGGTGTGATTATTCTGTGACTGATTTTATCTTGGTTTTTACATGAGTTGATGCGATTATTTAGGGATGTCTTATTGATTTGTTTGGGTGAAGGGGACGGTGTCGCATCACTCACTTGTGAGTGCCCTGTGATGCTACGATTTCCCTTTCAGAGTGTGCCTGATTATTTGTATATGTATATGCACGACCATTTTGTGTGTTGTAGGTTGCAGGTACTAGGCATCGACTCCACCTGAATTGAAAGGTATGAGTGTGCCTCAAAACCCAATGGAACAGTTAATCGGAGATAGCACTTGGTCCCTTGTTTCAGCCATCATCCTTGAAGAGGATGAGTGTCTGATTTTTACACCTTGTCAATGTTGTCCGTATGGTTGGTTTGGCCCGTCAATGTTGTTGTGGTTTTGCTTTTTGACTTTGCTTTGTGGTTAGGTATTGATTGGTATCTATTCCATTTGATTAAATTTGTTTAATAATTTTTTCTAATTAATTGTCGCATTAAAATAGAATTATTAAGTTAAAAACGTATTTTTGATAAGTAAAAATAAATGCTTATATATAATTATGGTTATGATCAAATAAATTATAATGTAAGTTGAATTTAATAAATAAAATAATATAAAGTTAAATATTAAATGTAAATTAAATTAGAATATGTTTGATAAATAAATATAAAATAAAATGTTTTGCATGCAACAACATGCACTCAAAAATAGTTATTAAAATTGGTTATTTACAAAAGAAAAGGGGCTTTTTGAACAAGTGCCACGTAGTGGCCAGTACTTGCCTTTGTAGTATTATAATAATTATAATTATAATATTTTAAATTTTAATTAAATTAAATATCAATTTTGTTAATGTGAATAAAATTAAATGTATAATTTTTGTAATTATAGTATTTAAGTTTTGATCATTGTTTCTTTTGTTTCATTACATCACTAATATTATGTTTATTATTAAATATTAATTATTTGATGTGTAAATGATTATAAAATTGAACTTAAATGTTTTATGTACACAATCATGACATAAGACTTGTTATCAATATTGTTAAATGTCTCTTGACTTAAAAATGAAATGACCAACAACAAATACAATGAAAAAGTCAATGTGAAATAATTTATCAAACATGAATACTTACATTAAAAGCTCATGAATTTATAAATTTTAAATTAATTTTAATTATTAGAATGTATATCTTAAACATATCTGTCAAAAAACAATAAAAAATATAATCTCAAATTATTATTTTTACTTAAAAACTATTTTATGTTATTTATATATTTATATTTATTTATAAAAAAATATATTATAATATAAATGATCAAAAGACCATCGAGTTCCACTTCATTTTGTACATTATTTTTTTATTATTAATATATGTTTTCTTCCAATAAAAAAAAAATCTAATGTTAATCACTATACTAAGAGGAAGGACTACTTGTATTTTATTTGAAAAATCATCCTAGAAAAAATAAACCTTTAAATGAAATTTCAACTTTGAAGTACAATAATATTTGTTCAAGAGCCTCACCAATAAATCATATTATTTCGATCTCACATTTCAGTGCTTTGCAATGATGGTTATATGATACGATTTTTTTTTTTTTAATATTATCAAATAATCAGATTTTTTTTTATATTTTTTATGATAGATTCTAAAATATGATTTTAAATGTTAGTGAAAAAAATATATATAATAATTTAACAAGTTATCAAATATAATATTTTTATAAAATATTTTTTTGATTAAATTCATTTATCTATGAATAACTATTTTTTTTTTTTTTCAAAAATAACCATTTAGAGTGACAGATATGGAGCATATATACACATTGAAGAGCCAGAAGATTAGACTTCGTGAAATATCAAAATGAAATTATTAAAATGTTTAAGTGAAGAAGAAATAAAGAAAACTAATTCTTGGACGAATTTCCAAGTGAAAATTAGATTTACAAAATTAAAGATGAGTATAATCAACGTATATACATTAGAAAATAAAGGAAGCCAAAAAAGGAAAGGAAAATCACAAACTATGTGCTTATGGCAGCGACTTGACGACATTTGAAGCAACTGCTAAATAAAACAACCCCAAATCAAGCAGCCAAAGTTGGCGAATCGGCAATAATTCTAGTTTGCTTCAAATGAGGAAGAGAAGACAGTTAAAACTTAGTGGTGGGTCCTTTAAAAACATAATATTAAATATTTTATAATCTAAAATAATATTAGTAATTTAAAATAATATTAAAAATTAATTAATAATAAATTTTAAATGTCTAAATAAATAATTTATAAAAAAATAAAAAATAATCAATTTATTTAATTTAAAGCTAATTTATATTTAAGTAAGTAATATTATTTTACTTCATTTTATAATAAATTTTAATACACTAAATTATATAATTAACAATAATATCTCTTAAAATTTATTATTTAATTATAAATACAAATATTTAAATAAAAAGATATACTCTTTTCTAAATAAATTTAAATTTTTTTAATTTTATATTTTTGTTTATGTATTTTTAAAAATATTTTATATAAATTTTTACTTTCCATTTTATTTTTAATTTATATTTTTATAAAAATTAGATATGAAATTAAAAAAATAAACAATCTAATATAAATAATATAAAAATTTGTTTTTTCATAAGTATGACAATGGATATAAATACGGCATTCTGTATAATTCCATACATTGTTGAAGGAGTATGACATTGTCGTAAAACTACAGTGGGCTATTTTTTAGATTCCGCGAAATTCGTCAATAATATACAAAGATTTTCAGCCAATCATATTGACGAAAAATATTTTTGAAAATTCATAAAATTAAAAAATTTGCATGTTGACTTTAGAAAAAATAAAGTCTTCCAAATAAAACTTAAAATACTTAAATATAATTGATTAACAAACAAATTATTAATAACCAGTTAAACAAAGTTTTTCAAACTCATTGCAATAGTATTGCCTTGACGGCAAGTACTAATAAAATCTAGAAAGGGAGCCTTATTTTGATTTGGGTGAATATTTTTCTTGTTTTGGGATATTTTCATCTTGTTTGGATGAAAGAGTAAATTGCTTGCAAATTTCAAGTACAGTGGATTTTGTATTGGGATTTTAGAAAAACTGATTTGGGGGTTGGAAGGATTGGATTTGCAAACTGTAGATTTCAAACTTGGCATCGAATCTTCCGCCCATCCAAGTGATTGGATCCAAGTTCCATTTCCTTTCTAAATTCTATTTCTATTTAGAAAATGAATGCTAGGAAATGAAATTATTTACTTGTTATTTTAGTTCCTGAATCGAAACCAATTTTGAATATTTTTCTGAAGATCTCCAAAGCCATTTGTTGTAAATTGATTTGTTCATATTCTATAGCCTTTGCAACCGTGAAACCCCATTTCTTTTGGGTATTTCATTTAATTTTTTTATCCAATTTTTGCTTCCTCCATTCAATTGTATTTCAAACAGAGCATCTCAGCTACAACATTTGATAAATTCCCCATTCTTTATTTGATGTAATCCTATGTTTCTTTCATCACTCGTCTTCAAAAAATTTCTCATTATTTATAGCCTATTGTTTTGCATGCTGGATTAACAATTTCCCCTGCTGTTGGTGTTTTTGCAAGTCTCTTAAGCATCTTCAACATCTGTTAACTGGTGCAATTGGTTATCATTCTCCCTTATGGCGATTTTCCTTTGGGTCATTCACTTATTGATTGCCTCTAGCCTGGGATCCAGGGTTGGCACCCAATGCCAACCTTGGCTGGTGAGCTGAACCCCAATCTACCCTTGCAGACTTTCCACCCTTCCATGGTATATTTGATATTCCATACTTATATGGCAGTTTCATATTATTAACCGTGGTTCTCTGTATGGTGTGTTTTTTTTTTATGAAGTATGTTATGTGCTTGGCAGTGGATACCCTGCATTGTGTTTCCATTTCAATTTGTTTGACATTCGATTCTATAAACTTTATGTTGGGTATTTGATGGTAATGCATAATATTTGGTATTGGAAGAATATACATTATGTTGAAAATCGATGAATATGTATTATGTATAGCACTCGATTATATTTAATTCGATGCATATGTATACCTTGGCATTCAATTAACTATATATATATATATATGTAAGTGGTTATATTATAAAATGTTATATTAAAAACATTTTGACATATATATATTGTGGTTATTAGTAAAAGAATAATTTTTCTCTTGTGATTAATGAATTATATAGATAAGTAATTGGTTAACTAAGTAGGTTGAATTGAACTACTTATAATTAGATAACTGAAAGGTTTGCTAAAATGAATGAACTAGATCATATTTTTAATGAATATTGATTTCTCTTATAATTATTTAGATGAATTTTCAATTCACCATGTAATTAGTTATTGAGAATAATTGTTATTAAGGTAAATGGTTCATTAAGTGGATTAGTGCTAAGTTAATAGGTAGTATGAAATGTGGAAATAATGTCCTCCATGGATGTATTGTTGTTTGATTATTGGTATTGAATATCGTTTTTGATTTTTGATGTTGGGGTGATTTTGGTTGTTTGTTTAAAAGTGGGGGTCTTTTGTGCTAAGTGGTTAAGTTGGCTTCCAGAGGCTTGGGAGGGAATAATTTTGTATGGTTCTTATGATGGCTCCACCTTAAATTTAGAATGATTCTTATGATGGTTTCACCTTGAATTTCGTATGATTCTTATGATGGTATTACTTTGGAAATGGTTTGCAATGTTTTGGTTGTGTGCAAGACAGTCAATGCTTTGCACTTATGCATATGTTAAGTTGATTCTTGTGATTATGTTAAGTGTGTAAGAAGGTCAATGCCTTGCACTATATATGGATTCTTATGATTATGTGTGCAAGATGAGTAATGCCTTGCATTGTGTATGGATTTATGTGGATTATATGCAAGATGGTAAATTCCTTGCTTGGCATGTGGGGGTTTACTAGTTGCAAGTAGGGGGAGTGGCTCCAAATGGGGGTCAGAACCCAAAGTGGTGTCCAGGACAACCCATTGGAGAGTTTCTTAATCCAGTGATAGCCTTAATAATAAATTAGGGGGATGGGTAGTTCTCACACTAATCAAGATAATGTTATGCCTCACTCATGGCTCAAGTGCTCGTTTAGGCTTGAGATAAGATGGAAAGGCCTAGAATGGCAGGAACAATCACCTTGTCCTCATGAAAGGTATGTTGGTTCTGCATGAGTTTGTATGGGGGCGGGGATCAGGAGAGGTTGCCAGGACAACCCAAGATGGGGGCTAGGGCCTAAGAAGATCTTCCCAGGATAACCCATAGCAAGCTATGTGATGTCACTCCTCCCTATTGTAGTCTACCATTCCCTAGTTGTGTTTTCTCCTCCTGTTGTGTGTGTGCCTCTGGAAGTGTTGTAAGTGTTGCATGTGATGATGGTATTGATGCAGTGTTGTTTTGGAGTCATGTATAGCCCTTGTTTATGCTAGCTGTTGTCTTCTCATTGTCTGTATGATGTGGGATCTTGTGTTATCTCCTAGCACGGGGGGTGGACCTTAGGGTTCCACATGGTCAGTAGGTTGGTGCTTTTTCCTCCATTGGGTATTCTTGCTACATGTTCGTGTGCATGGAGATTGTTTTGGATGTTGTGGACTCCAGTTTTTGTTCCAGTTCGAGAAGACAACCTTTATATGTATATACCTTGGATTGTATATCAATTATATCTCATGTTGTAATTTGATGTATCCTTCCCACATGTACTCAGGAAAGCATTGATGTAACATTTGTAATGATGTAATAGATAGTGATGTACTCTCTTGTAATGGATATTGTGATATGATGTATCTTGCATATGTTTTTATTAAATGTTGATTATCATGTGACATGTTATGAAAAGTAATTAATGTAGAAGTATTTAATGCGATGTTTTTAAATGAACCTTGCATGTTAGATAACTTATTTCATTGGAAAGGTTAATGAAATGATTCTAGCTATTTTGATTATTAGGTTTGTGAGTAGCGTAGTTGAGGAACCTTAGAGGACTTGGTTTAGATTATTATATCATGCAATATTTTGTTATTTCATTTACAAAAAAAATTTCTCCATCATTGTGACATAGTTAGTGTTGTCCTCTGGGGTTCCCTAGTGGGGCATTACAGGAAAAGTGTTGGGGCTATTTATGGGCTTGCCTTAGTCAAACCCCTATTTTGGTGTTTCCACCTCCACGAATAGCTAGATAGATAGAAAATAGACAAGATGTAAAGTAGATGAGACATGTGGCAAAACAAAAACCAGCTATGGAGGAGAACCCATATCACTAATAAATAGACAAGTGATAAAAGTGAACCTCAATATGGAGGAGAACCTGTATCATGAATAAATAGATGAGATAAATATGTTAGCAAATAGACAAGACAAGATAATATAACCAGAGAGTTACTAATAGTTAGTGGTGTTGCAAGTATGAGTGGATTGGTGTTGTCATTGATGTCAACAATCTTGTGTTGTCATTAGTGTCAAATTTATAAGGAGTAAGAATATCATCATTGGGGGAGATTATTGTGAGAGCAGTTGATGTTAACCATGCTTTGATTAGTTACATTATATTGTCATTAGTAAAGCTACTAGTGTCAACCTATGGTGTTGCTGAGATAAGCTTATGTGATCTATGGTTGAGTTGTATTGAGGAAGTACTGAGGATGATGAGGATGTCTCTGGTGCTTGGTTTCCAAGTGATTTTGAGATAGATTGTTGTGAGAGTAGTTGATGTTAACCATGCTTTGATTAGTTACATTATATTGTCATTAGTAAAGCTACTAGTGTCAACCTATGGTGTTGTTGAGATAAGCTTATGTGATCTATGGTTGAGTTGTATTGAGGAAGTACTGAGGATGATGAGGATGTCTCTAGTGCTTGGTTTCCAAGTACTTTTGAGAAAATTTGATAAAAAGAAGAAATAGTGTGTTGCAGTAGTGTTCTGAGTTGCAGGGTTGTGTTCTTGTGTTTCTCTGCATTTATTCTAAGTTGAAGATTTGCTTATGTGCATCAAATATGTTGATCAAAGATGTTCAAAGGTGTTGTATCCATAATTTGGTGTGTTGGATTATTATGCAGAAGAAGTTGTGTTCACCAGAGTGTGAGTTATGTATTGCAAAGGTATCTAGGAGAAATGTTTTTTCTCCACATTTCTCTGCACTTATGTTTAAGGTCTTGCCAATCTGAAGGAGTGTTGATAGTGTTGGTATCTTTCTTCAGTTAAAGTGGTTTGAGGTTTGCTACTTTGAAAGTCAGTTTCTTGAGTTATAGTGTATGGCAAAGTAGTCTAGATGTAGTGGGTGTGTGCACTCTTCAAGTGAAAGTTGTTGCAAATGACTTTGTTGGATTTTAGGGTATTTATGGAATGTTCCATATTATGTTCAAGTGACATTTAGTTTTTGTGAGTTATGGATAGATCAAAAGAAGCGTGTACTTAAAAGTTTAATGGTGTTTACAGGTAATGATTGACCTTAGTGTTTACACTACTTGTGAAGATTCTTATTTGTTTTTCAAAGCATGGTGTGGTGTGTAAGGATGGATTTAGGTCCTAGCTAAGGATTTTTTTGTTTTTCCTTCATTCCTTTCCACCGTGGGAATATTTTGGTGCTGACCTAATTTGAATTTGCATGATTGAGGTGCATAGCTGACCTTGGAGAAAGTTTTCAAGGTTGAAGATAGTATAAATATGAGTTTGAGTTGTTGATGGATTGGGTGATATAAGAGATCAAAAAGTATGATGTGAATTGTAGAGTTATAGAGTGAAAATTTCAGAAGTGTAGTGCAAGCTTTCATGTGTTATATTACTAGATGTAGTGAGTAGAAGGTGTCTACAATTCTTCAATCAGACTATGAAGGTGTTAGTGACATTGTGGTGGATTCTTTTTGCATTGAGATATTTTTCTCTATGTAATATTTCTTCTTTGTCTTCTTTTCTATTCTTGCATTGAATCTTTGGCAGCGAGCCTTTTTTTTTCTAGGTAGTGAGCCCTTCGGCAATGAGCCTTTGTAATCAGTGTTGATATTACTTATAATGTGAGCTAATCCTCATCGTGGTTTTTCCCATATTGGGTTTTCCACATAAATTTTGTGTTCTCTTGTGTATGGTATTATTTTTTTTCAATTTCTATTATTTACTTCCCATGATAAATCATCATAACAGATTTAAGGGTTTATTAAATGAATGTGGATCTGAATGTGTATAAAGGCTTTGGAGTTTTAAGGTTTAAGGCACAACTAATTCACCCCCCCTCTTAGTTGTCTTGTGCATTCAAAAATTGGTATCAAAGAAAGTTTCCTTGGAAGAAATCTTAACCACTTGAGGTAGATCCAAGATGGTGCACAAGAAGGAGATCCCCATGTTTGATGGCACAAACTATGCATTCTAAAAGACAAGGATGTAAGGTTAATTGGTGTATCTTGGATTTGACATCTAGAATACTATACACAATGATTATATTATGCCTACAAATGGTTTAAGAACCAAGGCTGAAATCAAGACCTATGAATGTAATGGTAAAGTGAGGTATGCTCTCTTTTGTAGTCTTACAAATTCTGAATTAGTGAAAGTTATGGATCTAAAAACTGCTAAAGAAATATGGAAAAAGTTGGAAAGCATTTATGAAGGAAATAACAAGGTTAAACAAGCTAAGATACATAATCTAAAGATTACATTTGAGAACCTGTGGACGTCTAAAGATGAAAACATTACAAGCTACATGCAGAGGGTAGATGAAGTGGTCAATTCCATCAGAGGTCTTGGTGGAAAAGTCAAAGAATCAAAGGTGGTAAAGAAAATTCTCAAAACTCACCCTAAGTCATAAAGTTTCTTTTATTGAGGAATTTACAAATCTAGATTTATATACTAGACATCAGTTTTATGGCTCCCTATCTGCATTTAAAATGAGATAATTTGGTGCAAATAATGGTGCAAAAGTTGAGATTTCTTTTAAGGATGGAAAATCAGAGAAGATCAAAGAATCAGATCAAAAGGATCTTGATGATGTGGAAACTAACTTTGTGAGAAGGATGAAAAAGGGTATTGGTAAGTACATAGGTAAGTTTCATTTTAAAGTTTTTAGTTGTGGAAAGATAGGTCACTATGGTTCAAGATGTCCAAACAAGGTTGTGAATGAAAAACACAAGGAGAAAAAAGGTAAGATGATTAATAAAAGCTATTATGTTAGAGAAGATGCAAGTATTTCTGATGATGAACTTGATTATGGAGATGATGATGGTGGTGAATTCTTGTTTATAGATTTAAAATATGAATCCAATTCTACTAAATCTTAAAGATGTGTGAAGGAAAGCCCTCTGGAGACAAGGGACAAGACTGAAGCTACTTTGGTATCTACTTTTTCATGCTAGACAAGATAAGAACTATTGGATCCTTGACAATGGATTCTCTAACCATATGACTAGCGACAAGAGTAAGTTTGTTAGACTTGAAAAGTGATGTAGGAGCACCATGCTCCAACCCCCTTTTGGTTGGAGTTGCTCCCTCATCAGCAAGAGTTTGGCTTATTGGCAGGAGGTTTCTACACATCCCAACAACTAAACAATGGTGTTGGAAAAATGGAGTTACATCAGTGAAAATGTACAGTATTGGTGAGACATTTCTTCTAGTCCAAATGACATACCAATGATGGCAGTGTATGAGTGGGGAGGTGGCAAGGTAGCCTAAAGGTGATGGTGGAGCCAAAAAGAAAGTTGATCTTGTATTGGTGAATGTAGAGTTGACAGAGGGAAACTCAAATTTACCTGTCACCAGATGCATGTAAGAAGCCCATGTGATGGCATTGTAATTCTATAATGTCATTTTCTTTAATAAAAGAGGGTATTTGCTTAATTTTGGTTCGCAAACCTGTGTTTTTGATGTGTGCTTTACTCTGTAAGGGGAGTACCCTTCATCAAGTGGTATCAGATCGGCTATTCCTGAGAGTGGATAGGATCCACTAGGACCTATGGGTGTGGAAGTGTGAACAGATCATAGACTGGGAGGCAGTTCACATGAGAAGAAAGTGAGTTTGTGCAGTGGTAGTGAAGAAGCTCGTGAGAGTTGTTGCAGGTGTGTGAGGAATCCTGGCAGCAAGAGGAGCTTGAAGCCGCAACGATTTTTTTTTGTAGAGTGAGTGATTGTAGCAGGAAAAATGGGTTATGTCATGAAGAGACCTATGTGGATACTATTTTGGGAACAATATTGGGATAAAGTGGAAGATGAGATGATTGAAAACATGGGACAGATAGTTGGTGAGGAATTAGGAAAGAATGAAGTGAGGCTCAAGGAATTTTGTGAAGCATTGAAGAAGATGGATCAAGGAAAAGCATAAAAGAGTGTTAGAGAGAGTGAGAGAAAAGTGGTAAAGAGGAATGAGAAGAAGAAAGAAGAAATCATCTTGAGATGGAAAATGGAAAGAGCAGCCCCTACCAATGAAGAAGATGCAGCAAAGACATGCCATGAGGAAGGCATGAAGAGAGAAGAAGAAAAGATGTAGGTGAGCAGTGAAGAGGTTGCAGTAGTGGAACCTAGCGAAGAATATTTGTTCACACAATTGATTGAGAAAGAATGGATGATGAATTCCATTGGTGCAACAAAGAAGAGGGAGAAGTTGTAGCTGATGAGGTGGAAGACATTGCAGTGAAGTTCAATGTTGCAGCTATGAATGCGAATGAGGTAAATCAGTTATGTGATGATATTTAGTTTTCAAATGTGGTAGTAGAAAATGAGATGAACAGAGGACAAGAGAATGTTGTTTGGTTGTGTGTAGAGATGGTTGGGGATGTTATAGGATATTGGTGGAGGTGGATAGCTAGAGGTGGGTTTGAACCCACATAAGAGAAGGGAAATGTGAAAAAAAATTGGCAGAAGAGGTCGGGCTTTGGTGGACATGAGTCCACGAGGGGAAAAAGCAAAGGAATCCAATGTTGGCAGAGAATGGTGAATGTTTCGGCAAGATGCTGGAAGAGGAGGAAAAGAAGGTGGAATTGGAAGATGGAATTATGGACTCCATGTGCAAGAGCACATGATTTTTAATCACTTGGGGAGTTTGATGTAGGAACATCATGCTCCAACCCCCTTTTGGCTAGCATTGCTCCCTTGTCAGAAATACTTTGGCTTATCAACAGGAGGTTTCTACCCATCTCAGTGGCTGAATGATGGTGTTGGTAGAATGGAGTTACATCAACGAGAGTGTGCAGTATCAGTGAGATGTTTCTTCTAGTCCCAATGGCATACCGATGATGGCAGTGTGTGAGTGGGGAGGTGGCAGAGTAGTCTGAAGGTGATGGTGGAGCCAAGAAGAAAGTTGATCTCATACTAGTGAATGTAGAGTTGACAAAGGGAAAATTAGATCTTCCTATCGGTAGATGCATGTAAGAAGCCCATGTGATGGCATTGTAATTCTATAATGCCATTTTATTTAATAAAAGAGGGTATTTTGTTTCTTTTTTTTGCAAAAACCTATGTTTTGCTATGTGCTTTTAGTCTGTAAGAGTACCCCTCCATCAAAAAATATGATGGAGGACTTGTTAGATTTTGATGATTCAGGTGCTAAGATATGTGGAATAGGTTCAATCAGTTTTGATGGCAAGCATAATATTGATGATGTTTATATGTTAAGGGTTTAAGGAATAACCTCTTAAGTGTTGGATAAATGTGTAGCAAAGGATACAATCTTATGTTTCATGATGATGGATGTGAGATCAAAAAAGGGTCCAAAACTATGATTGTTGTTGGAAGAAGGACAAATGGAAATGTTTATCAGCTCAAGGGTGTTGATAATCATTGCTTTATGAATCAGATTAATGAAAGTTGGCTATGGAACAAGAGGATGTGTCACATCAATTTTGATTACATAGTAAGAATCAATTCACTTCAAGTTGTGAGATATTTTCCAAAGATTACAAAGCCTATCAATGTTGTCTACAAGGATTGTCAGATTGGAAAGAAAACAAGAAGTTTCAAAGGTAAAGAACAATCTACTACAGATTGTTAGAGTTGGTGCATACAAATATTTGTGGTCCTACAAGAGTAAGAATTCTTCAAGGTGACAGGTATTTCATGCTTTTGATTGATGATTATTCCAAAATGACGTGGGTAACTCTTCTTAAAGAAAAATCTAAATCCCTAGACAAGTTTAAAGCATTTAAAGTTAATCGACTTTGAGAAGATCAGACTTTGGAACTTGTCCCAAGACTTGCAAAAAAAAATATAATTGGAACTAAATGGGTGTTTAAAAACAAACTAAATGAAAATGGAGAAGTGATAAAAAACAAGGCAAGACTTGTGTGTAAAGGCTACTCACAAGTTGAAGGAATATATTTTGAGGAGACATTTGCTTCGGTGGAAAGAATGGAGGCTATTAGGATTTTTTTGGCTTTTGAAGCACATAAGGATTTCAAAGTTTATCAAATGGATGTGAAGTCCACTTTCTTGAATGGGGAGTTGGAAGAAGTTTACATGGAAAAATCATAAGGATTTCAGTTGTCAAACAAACTGGATATGGTCTGCAGATTGAAGATGACAATATATGGATTGAAGCAAGCTCCCAGAGCTTGATATGCAAGGTTGGATAAGTATTTGATACAACAAGGATTCAATAAATGTATCACAAATAGTAATCTTTACTTTAAAGTTGAAAAAGATCAAATTTTTATTGTGTTTGTATATGTTGATGACATAATCTTTGGAGGAAATGAAGAGATGTGTAATAAGTTTGCAAAAGAGATACAAAATGAGTTTGAGATGTATATGTTTGGGGAGATGAATTTCTTCCTTGGGCTACAAATCAATCAAACAAATAAAGGCATTTTCATTTCACAATCAAAGTATCTCAAAGAAATGTTGAAGTTTGGAATGGAAGATTCTAAACTGATATTTACTCCTATGGTTACTAGTTGTAAGCTGAGAAAGAATGATGAATCTCCTAAGGCTGATCAGAGAAAGTATAGATCAATGATTGGAGGACTATTATACCTAACTATTACTAGACCGAATATCATGCATGCAGTTTATCTTGTGGCTAGATTTCAAGAAGATCCTAGAGAATCACATGTTGCAATAGTAAAAAGGATATTCAAATACTTGAAGGGTACTCTAGATCATGGCTTATGGTATCCAAAGGATATTGATTTCACTTTGAATGCTTACACAAATGCTGATCGGGTTGGTTGTGTACATGAAAGAAAAAGTACAAGTGGTGGTGTATTCTTTCTTGGATGTTGATTGGTATCATGGCTAAGCAAGAAACAAGATTTAGTTTCTTTATCTATTGTAGAGGCTTAGTACATTTCAGCAACATCTTACTACACATGTGTTATGGATGAGGAAAACATTGAAGGATATTAGAGTGGTGTATGATGAACCATTTCTATCTTCTGTGATAATATAAGTGCAATAAATATTTTAAAGAACTCAGTAATACATTCAAGGATAAAGAATATCTCAATTCAATATCACTTTCTAAGAGAAAAGGTTGTGGAAAATGAAGTAAAGCTTGAATATGTTCCTACAAAGGATTAAATTTATGATATATTCACTAAGGCTCTTCCTAAGGATACTTTTGAGTATCTTCAAGAGAAGTTTGGAGCTATTGCCCCTCCTTTGAACTAGATGCACAAGGAGATGCATCAGTCTAGTGGATCTCAAGATCCATTCCCTTTTTTGGATTGATGTTGGTGGCTACCTTTCAGGAGGAGTAGGTAGTAGCATTGCTAGTTGTTGTAGTTAGAAGGTGTTTGTTGTCATTGTGAGCGGTAGTTGATTTGGTGCAATTTGGTTTGTGCTCCTAAGGGGGAGTGTACATAGAAATAAATGAAAGATTGTTACAAAATAGTTGTGAGAAGGTTGATTGATGTCAAAGGAAAGGATAATTATGTTGTCCATTTCCATTGATTTCAAAGGGGGGGAGATATTCATGTGAAAAAGATAAGTTATTTAGGGAAAGTAAGTAATAAGCTAATTGAGAAAGGGGGAGAAGTAATGTGAAGAGGTGTTGATATTCAGAGTTGTTGTGTCTTTGATGGTTTTTCACATCATATGTTTCCATCAATGATAAAGGGGAGATTGTTGCAAGTATGAGAAGATTGGTGTTTTCATTGATGTCAACAAGCTTGTGTTGTCATTAGTTTCAACTGTATAAGAAGGGATAATATCATCATTGGGGGAGATTTTTGTGAGATTAGTTGATGTTATCCATGCTTTGACTAGTTACTTTATGTTGTCATTAGTAAAGCTACTAGTTGTTATGCCTTTGTGCATAACCACCCCATTTTATTTTATTTTGAACAAATGGGTCCCCCTTTTGTTTTCACTCCTGCTGTTTGGTTAGGTCTTAGGATTTCTTTTGCTTTTTCTCCTGTCTCTGCTTT
>VDFB02076934.1:135614-174820 GCA_007258455.2 Sequoia sempervirens | reverse complement strand
TGTTCCCTTCTTAGTGATGATGGAATATACTTCCTAGGAAGTGTGAACTTTGCATTAGCATTATTTTATTGACATTGGCATTATTTCATTTTGGAATTTTGACATTTCTTGTTTAGCAGAGCATATTGATCATGTTGTGGTTAGTACAATGAGAGCCAGTAGAACTGGTGTGAATTTCTCATTGTATGGTGAGAGCCTAGAAAGAGGCATGACTTTCTCACATAGCCACTAGCCCTTGTGAGTGTATTTTTCCAAAGGCCGCCTAGCATAACACAACTTGCTTGCCTATGGAGCCTTGGTGATTTTCATGGTCACCAAGCATAACACAACATTCTTGCTTGTGGAGCCATGTATCTTTATTTTCTCTTCGCTTTAACTTCAACATTGTATGTTTGGGTATCTTTTTTTGTTGCTTTATATCATACATCTTGTGTGTGTCTCTTTGTGCCTTTATTGGTTTTTCCATGAGATATTATATCATGGGGGCTTAATCATCCTCCTTAGTCTTTTTCATCTTATCCTTCCAACAATTGTGCAATTAGACCTCTCTTGATTGTCTACTTTAGTGTGATTTTGCGCTTGTGCTCATCCTCTCAATAAAGTGGGGGCTAAATGTAGTGACGAAAAATGTATCCCTTTTACATTTTCTCACTTGTTTGGGACCTCCTAGTTAAAATGTACCTAATTATGCCTTAATTTAGTGTTGTAAAATGTATTTATTTACACTTTCACACTTATTTAGGGCTCCTTTAATTAATTGACTCTAATTATACCTTAATTGTCCCTTTAATTCATTTTACAATCCTATTTTATTACATTTTCCAAAGAGGAAACCCGACATTCATTACTACCTTAACATAACACTTATCATTGAGTAATGTGTGTCCTAGGTTTAGGGACCTAGGACCCATTTTCCCATGGGTGAATGGGTCCTCCCTAAGACCTAGGACATAAATTTAAATTATGATTTTGGTGGTATTTTAGTGTTTTCAAATGTATATTTCAATGTTGGCTTGTGAAATTTGAATTTTGATAAATTAAGGATACATATCTATAAATATAAGGTTATTTCTCTATGTTTCATCTAATATTTTCAAGTAAGAAAAAGTATAGTAAATTTGATGATCGAGAGCATTCAAGAGCATATTTCTTCATCATTTGTTGTAGCAATCAAAATCCATTCATCATATCAAAGTTATGTGGAATCTTGCATGTTTTTGGAGCTAACATTGTGATGTAGGTTTCAAGGATTCAAAGAAAGATTCAAGCATCAAGATCCACATCCATTGAGGCATTTTCATGCAAGATCAACATCAAGATTTCATTCCTTCAAAGGTTTAACCAAGGGTTTGGTGAGTTGCAACATTACTTTTTTCATTCATCATTCCCTCTTTCATGCTATTTCATTTCATTTCAAGGCTTAATTACCAAAATGGGGTTTGACTAAGGAAAACCTCCATTCACCTAGAAATAAACATTTTCCCCCTTTCTTTATGTGTTGTAGATTTGCAGGTTGAAGAAAAGTTGATCTCAAAAATGAAAAATTGCAAAGTTGCATTTGTTGTCACCTTTGTTGTCATCTCACGAAAACTTGGATCTCAAATTTATTTTCAAATGTTTGACTATGAAACCTAGGAATTTGGAAGTTCAAACACAAGAGAAAAGGACCCAAAAACCAATTTTGAAAAGACTACAAAGGACCCATTCACAATAGGGTGAATGAGTCCTTAGATAACTTCTGAAAACATCATTTTTGAGAGGTACACAACATTTATCCCTTCCAGATTTTCCAAAAACTTTGTTGGTTTCTTCAATTTTATATTTAATCTACTAAATCCAAGTTAAAGATTACATTTTGGAATTGATTTGATATTTTTAATATTTCTCCCCAAAGTGTTCTTTGACCTAGACCCCTATCTTGACACAAAAAGGAAATATAAGGATTCCTTCATAGAATTGATTCTCCTAAGGGTAGTTAGCCAATTCTTTGTGGGGATCTCATGTCCTAATGAAATTAGAGAAGTATAACCCCTTTTCCCTCTTTGGATCCACTTTTCCATTTGGGGAAACCCTAGGAGCACCCTATGTTTCTATGTTTCATTTTGGTGAACCCGACCTTGTACAACAAAATTCTAAAAATTGGAGTCCTTTCAACCCTAGATTTGATTTTTGCACTAGTTTGCATTAAGTGCATTACATTTAGGGTTATTTAATCTTGCATTAGAGAACATTACATTTAGAGTTAAATTTGCAGACTCCAACCCTAGATTTGAATTTTGTACTAGTTTGCATTAAGTGCATTACATTTAGGGTTGTTTAATCTTGCATTAGTGAACATTGCATTTAGAGTTAAATTTTCATGTTTACATCACTTAAAATCATAAAAAACTAGAAAAATTGCATTAGATCTGCATTTATTTTGCATAGTACTTACATTAAGATCATCATTCAATCATTTAAATTTAGATTTAGATTCATATTGCATACTAAAAGTAGCCACATAGTTCATCATTTGACCTTAGTTAAACTTTAATTTAGAGAAATTAATCTCAAAAAAATCTATTAGACAAATTTCTATTATAAATTAGAAATAAAAAAACACAAAAAACAACTCAAAAATTGCATTTTTCACTTTTTCAAAAACCCTAAGCAAGGACCCATTCACCCTAGGGTGAATGAGTCCTTGTACAGACTTTTTAGGAAAATTTATGGCTTCTTTTTAGTCTTTGGTTTGCATTTTTTTTGTTGTTTACAAAACTGGGAATTGATTTTTTGAAATAGTCTATTTGTGTATTCAAGATATTGCTCATTTAGATAGATTTTGCAACATTGTCAAAAACATTTCTTGCATATTTCAATTTTATATTTCTATACTTTCCTTTCATTTTCATCATCATTGCATAGATTAGATAGATTAGTGTACATTTTGCAATCATTAGAAAACATAACACAAAAATCAAAAACATCAAATAAAACAAACAAAAGCTAAATGGTTAACCTTGGAGAAAGCATATCATTTAAACAATTTAGTTGTGATGACTTTGACATGTTAGATGAAGCCCTCAAGGAATTAATCTCACCTAGATCATCCACTAAAGCTTTGGTAAAAGAGGATGCAAGCATATACAATCATACTTGCTCTTCTCCCAATACCTCTCCTACTTGTGATGAAGGTATTTTGGTGTTAGAAGACCAAATTGTTGAGTATCATGAGAATATTGTTTGTCCCTCTTCTAATTCTACATTTGTCTCAACAAACACTAAGATGGATGGAATAGATGAAGATGTTAAGTTCACATTAGATCCCCCCTCACTAGAAGGTCATATAGGTAACTCAGTTGAGGTTATGATTGCAAAAATTGGATCTCCTTTAATTAGTGAGCCTCCTAAGTCACCTGCCATCATAGAACCACCTAAAAAGAAACCATTAAAACTAGGAGATATCTTGAAATTTATAATTCATCCCGATAATAACAATTTTTTGCAACAATCAATTCATAATACACCTCATTACCATTACCTCAACCTATTTTTTCTAGTGCTCCTAATTTTCCTTTACATGAAAGAAATGAGTATGATTTTGTTGAAGAACTTAAAAATACTCCCACTAAGATATCCTTATGGGATCTTGTTAGAATATCACCTACATACAATTAGATGCTCCAAGCAATGTTATAGATGAATGGTATCCAATTTTCTATGAAATTGAATGATGTAGCATCCTCCTTTGATTATATGCAAGTGACAAAGTTAGAAATCATATTCCCTAAACATGAATTACCCACTTGAGATACAAGATAAGAATGAGGCCTTAATGATAAAGGTGATCATTAATGAAACTATAGTTAGGCACAAGTTCATAGACAATGGAGCAGGCCTTAATGTTTGTAGCATTGATCTCCTAGGTAAAATTGGTATGGAAAAGAAGCTTATTCAACTCAGTGATGTTTATATTTGTGGCTTTGACAATGTTAATAGCAAACCATTAGGAATGATCACATTACCAATTGAGGTCGGACTTGTAGTTTTTCCTACCCCTATCCATATAATGCTAGGACCTCTTTCATACAACCTTCTTCTAGGGAGACCATGGATTCATGCTATGAAAGGAGTCCCATTTACTCTTCATCATGAGATAAAATTTGAATACAAAAAGATATACAAGGTTGAAGCATATGAACAAAGCTATAAATCACAAGTTAAACATGATCATAACACTTCCAACTCCCCTAATACTTTGATTCCAACTTCCAAAGTAGAACCTATACAAGTTGATGTTAATCCTAATTGTCTTTCACCTATAACAAAACTCTTTAGTGATGATTGTGGGTCATGATATTTTACACATCATTTCAACGAAGATCCCAAAATCTCACCCTCAAAATCCAAATACTCATATACAAATGATTCATTTTCAAAAACAAGTTTTAGTGGTGATTGGGGTTCATTAGATTTTACACCCTCCTTTATGGGAGAGTACAAAATATCACAATATACACCTATAGACTCTTGTGTTTCATTTTCTAAACTTGGTTCTATATCAAAAACATCACCCCATGGTGGCGATGGGGGCCCTTCAACTCCTATCCCTCATGAGAGGAAGATGCGTAACTTTAATAAACTTAAAAAGGATTTGTGTTCTCGTGAAGAAGCCAATAATTATCAAAAGCATAAAACCTCTTTATCTGAGTTGGAAGAATGTTATGGTCTTGGATAAAAGATCCTTTCTAAGCATGGATATAATGAAAACATTGAGAAAAATCATAGATAACAAGTAAAGTCTATACCATACCTTTTTAAGAAAGATCTAGGTTTACCACCTTTATCTCCATCTTCATATAAGGCCTTATCATCTATTGTGTTTCCGACATCATGTGCTAAGAAATAAATATACCCTACTATTGATCAAGAGAGTATCTTGTCAAGGCTTCTCAAAGCCCACTTGATTCTTCTTCCTCCAAAAATACAAAATAAATTTTACACAAAGAGTTCATTTTGTGCATATCATAGAGTTCATGGTCATTCTACTAATGAATGTAAGGCTTTGATTGATAAAATTCAAAATCTTAAGGATTGTGGTGCTCTTCCTTGTGTTGAAGCACCTATTTCCTCTAATTGATAATCATTTTCCTCCTATCACGTTGCTCATCACTATGTGGCATTGGTAGCCTTATGTTTCTTGCCCATTTCCATTCATGGTGGTACAATCTCAAGCACAACCATATCTATCTTGGCAGCAACATGATAGTTCTTGGTGGTTATCTTTGTCTCTATGATTGGGGAGCAAGGATAACTAGTTTTTTGAGGTGTGCATTATTTTCAATGATCACCTCTTCCTCTCTTTCTATTTAAAATACCAACATAGCAAGTATGTTGATATTTTAAGTAGGGGGCATATTGTCCCCCATCCATTGTTTGCATGTTCCCTTCTTAGTGATGATGGAATATACCTCCTAGGAAGTGTAAACTTTACATTAGCATTATTTTATTAACATTGACATTATTTCATTTTGGAATTTTGACATTTCTTGTTTAGCATAGCATATTGATCATGTTGTGGCTAGTACAATGAGAGCCTAGACAGAGGCATGACTTTCTCACTTAGCCATTAGCACTTGTGAGTATATTTTTCCAAAGGCCACCTAGCATAACACAATGTGCTTACCTATGGAGCCTTGGCGTTTTTCATGGCCACCAAGCATAACACAACTTTCTTGCCTATGGAGCCATGTATCTTTCTTTTCTCTTCACTTTAACTTTAACATTGTATGTTTATGTATCTTGTTTTGTTGCTTTATATAATACATCTTGTGTGTGTCTCTTTGTGCCTTTGTTGGTTTTTCCATGAGATCTTAGATATTGGGGGCTTGATCATCCTCCTCAGTCTTTGGAGACATGTATCTTTATTTTCTATTCGCTTTAACTTTAACATTGTATTTTTATGTATCTTGTTTTATTGCTTTATATAATACATCTTGTGTGTGTCTCTTTGTGCCTTTGTTGGTTTTTCCATGAGATCTTAGATCTTAGGGGCTTGATCATCTTCCTCAGTCTTTTTCATCTTAGACCTCTCTTGATTGTCTATTTTAGTTTGAGTTTGAACTTGTGCTCATCCTATCACTAAAGTGGGGGCTAAATGTAGTGATGAAAAATGTATTCCTTTTACATTTTCTCACTTGTTTGGGCCCTCAACCTATTTAAAATGGATTTAATTATGCCTTTATTTAGTGTTGTAAAAAGTATGTATTTACACTTTCACACTTATTTATGGCTTGTTTAATTAATTGAGCTCAATTATTCCTTAATTTTCCCTTTAATTCATTTTCCAAAGAGGAAACCCAACATTCATTAATTCCTTAACATAACACTTATCATTGAAAAATGTGTGTCCTAGGTTTAGGGACCTAGGACCCATTCACCCATGGGTGAATGGGTCCTCCCTAAGACCTAGGACCTAAATTTAAATTATGTTTTTGGTAGTATTTTAGTGTTTTCAAATCCACATTTTAATGTCAGCTTGTGAAATTTCAATTTTGAGAAATTAAGCCACATATCTATAAATATAAGGTTATTTCACTTTTTTTCATCTAATATTTTCAAGTAAGAAAAAGTATAGTAAATTTGATGATCAAGAGCATTCAAGAGCATATTTATTCATCATTTTTTGTAGCAATCAAGATCCATTCATCATCTAAAAGTTATTTGGAATCATGCATGTTTTTGGAGCTAACATTGTGATGTAGGTTTCAAGGATTCAAGTCAAAGATTCAAAGAAAGATTCAAGCATCAAGATCCACATCCATTGAGGCCATTTCATGCAAGATCAACATCAAGATTTGAGTCCTTCAGAGGTTTAATCAAGGGTTTGGTGAGTTTCAACATTGCTTTTTTCATTCACCATTCCCTCTTTAATGCTATTTCATTTCATTTCAAGGTTTAACTACCAAAACACGGTTTGATCAAGGAAAACCCCCATTCACCCAAGAAAAAAAAATTCCCCTCTCTTTGTTTGTTGCATATTTTCATGTTGAAGAAAATTTGAAGATCTCAAAAGCACAAAATTACAAAGTTTCATTTGGTGTCACCTTTATTGTCATCTCACAAAAACTCAGATCTCAGATTTATTTCTGACTGTCCAACTATGAAACCTGAGAATCTGGAAGGTCAAAAATAGGAGAAAAGGACCCAAAAACCAATTTTCAAAATCCCTACAAAGGACCCATTCACCATAGGGCGAATGAGTCCTCAAACATCTTCTAAAAACACCATTTTATGAGAGGTACACAACATTTATCCCTTTTATAGTTGCCAGAAATTTTGTTCGTTCCTTCAATTTTATGTTTAATATACTAAATCTGAGTTATAGATTGCATTTGGAATTGATTTTCTATTTTTAATCTTTCTCTCCAAAGTTTGTTTGACCTAGGCCCCCGTCATAACACAAAAAGGAAATCTAAAGATTCCTTTATAGAATTGATTCTCCTAAGGGTAGTTAGAAAATTCTTTGTGGGGATCTCATTTCCTAATGAAATTAGAGAAGTAGGACCCATTTTCCCTCTTTGGATCCACTTTTCCATTTTGGGAAACCCTGGGAGCACCATATTTTTCTATGTTTTAGATTATTTATTGAGAATCACATTAATAACTAAGACCATGTCTATATTCATTGAACCTAGACACTTGCCACAAAATTCAAACTAAATTTATATCTTATCCATCTATTTCATACATCTTCATTTTTTAACCATTCACATAAGGATATACCTTAGTGTTACCCTAATCAAATCCTAAACCTAGCCCTTAAATCTCTCATGTGACACTTGTCAAATGAATACAACTTTGATCCCAACCCTAATCCTGAATCAATCCTATCCATCCATCAACCAATGTATCTTGGACCTTGATTTCTCTTTTGGAAAATTATATAAAGGAGAAGCTTCTCATCCCATTTGAGAATCAAATATTATGCTATTTTTATGCTTCTACATTTTCTACTTAAATCCCCCATTATCCTATCCTCATGCTATCCATTTGATCACTCAACCATCCTAATCATAGCATCATGTTGTTTGTTTCATAAGAAATCACATTCTTTTATCAATACTTCAAAAGAGCACATCAAGTAGAGCTTGGGTGCACTCTACTTCAGCTCTATCTAAAGGATAAATAAGGTGGTTGTAGGGTAAAGGTTTTATGTTTATTACATTAACTTTAGTTATTTTTCCTTAACCATTTTCCTATATTCACTACGCATACTCAATTTTAGGATAGCCTCTTTTCAGAAATTTCAAACCCTAATAATTTTCCTTCTCACTCCAAAAATGCACATTTTCAAATTGAGTGATATACCATGGTATTTACAATGATGCATTATCTTGTGTAGATCAAAAATCTTGTATCAGTATCATGTAGTCTACACCAATTTTTAAGCCCCCCTACCACTTTTACTTCCATCTTGTCTAATTGTATTACTTTCTTTAATGTTTTAATGAGGGTGAGTCCTGATATTTTGTAGATGTCGTATGGCATGACATATCTTGAAGCTCCAAAATATGTTGAGAAATTGTGTAAATTATTTCCAAATATTATTAGGCTAAGGTGAAACGATGGAGACTCTAACTTACTTTTATAAATGGTTGAAAGAGAATCCAATGTTGCCATTATTTTTTCTTTACACTTGGACGTGTCTTGACTATTATTTTTTTCAATGATTTGATCATACCTTCTCTCTAGGAAGGATAATTCTTAAATACATCAAATAATATCATGTTTAATCGAGTTTTCTTCAAATCCTATGTTAAGTCATAGCCTCCTTCTATATGAAACTAAGCTTTATGGGTAATAGGTTGTTTAACATTGATCCCACTAGAAGGCCCTTTAGGAGGTATAGGGTTATTGTTGGAATTTATATCCAAAGGTGTTGGAGTATGATTAGGATGGATCAAGGTAGTTAATCAAGATTTATTCTCATTTCTAAGTAAATAATTACTCTTAACTTGTTGTAGGGAATTTTGAGCATCTAGTGTTTCTTGCACTAGTTTTTTTTCTTGTTCAAAATGGAATATGAATGTATCTAGTACCATGGTATTCCCCATGTAATAGTTATCACTAGTCCCAAAATAGTTAGCATGTTGGAAATTGTCTTGGGAAATTCTTTCCACCTTTTCCATTTGAGGGAAATTAAGTTTAGAATGTGTATCAGTATCATGTAGTCTGCACCAATTTTTCATGAGATTCAAATAATCTATGTTCATAATATTTATATTTTCAAAGGAATTAGTTTCCCATACATTATTAGGTATATTTTTACATTGTTAATTGAATGGTTTCATGCTCACAAATCCTATATTTTGGTTTTGATTCTAGAAATTTTATTGATGTTTTTTTTTACCTTGTCCTTGTGATGGATTCATCTGGAGCTAGATAAGTTCATTAGTCACTTATGTTAAAGTCTTCTTAAAAGCCTCAATTGTTGGAAAAATGAAGAAGAACATCTCATTTTGTTACTTTTTGTTTGTCATTGATGTCAACATGATATATGAGTTCCAACTACAAGATCAAGACTAAAGTTACTCTAGTATTCCAGTCTGGTATCTGAACCGATATTTTGCTCACATCCTCCAGTATTTTGGTCCTTATTTTTTTTTCCAATGATCACTGTTGCTTGCGGTTTTGGGAAATGGTTTGCAAGTATCAAAAGCATGTACATACAATATCTCTCATATCCAATTGTTCGTATGATGTCACATTGGTATTTTGCAGTTATATTTTCTAGTCCATCTCTGGCCAACTTGATGAATGTATTGTGTAAATTAAGTTTTGCTATGAGGACATATGTGTGACCTATTTTAAGTCTGTGCCGACTTGTTGAAGCGTGTGAGTTATCTTTTTCAAAGCTTGTAGCCAATAGATGGTATTTTTGGTAAATATGAAGTGCATCTAATTAGGCCAACTGATGCAAGAGCATCGCTGGTCCTTGGCAATCTTGCATCAACCAAAAATATTTTCATTTCAGTTTGTTCTTCTTTCAGTTCAAGTTGGTAGATTCAGTGTTTCATCATATTTTCTCTCCAGACCTTGCAGATCCATATGTGCATCGTGGACATGTTCATTTCCCTTATCCCAATATTTTAAATTGATTAGATCATTTTTTGGAAAGTTATCACTTCTGAATTATGTGGCAATTTCTTGAACCAACACCAGAATAATTTTCAAACCTAATGGCTAGTTGGATCGCTCGTGGATCTTTCCTCTATCTTGTGGATCATGATGGTGATATTTGAATTGTTCTATGGAGTGTCCCCAACCTTAATTTAGGTCCAAACTTCATCTTATGCATTCACTGAGGAGTAATTCAAATTTGAGGCCGACTTATTCATGTGCACCTTACATTTTCTTTCATTGGAGATTGTAATATTCTTTGGCCGACGTAGACGATTCTAGATCTCAAGACATGATATAAAACATTGTAATCGATCATTAGAAAGTATCTCATGAAGCAAAGTTAGAAAATAGGATTTGACATGTAAGAATTCAGCTTGCACTAAGAAGCATATAAGAGCATTGTATTTTGAACATGTATTAGGCCTGTGAGCCAAATATGTAAACCTGGATGTTGTCAGACGTTTGTAATTGAGATTTATGTTAATGAGAATGTTAGAATCTACATTTTCCTCCATATTCCATGTTGCTTCTATTGTGTGACTCTTGCTGCATGGTCTGGATTTTTCTCTTTGAGGACCCTCCTACCGTGCCTGCATCAGATTGGTATCAGAGCAAGATTCATTCTGTGAGAGATCGCCAAAATTCACAAAGTCCTGTTGAAGATTTGTTGTGGGGTGGTGGATTGAGGATCTAACCTACAACTGTAGAGGACTTGTGTAAGGATGCTGGGAAGAAGAAATGTTAGAGGAAATGGAGCATGTGGAAATGCAGACCCAACTTTAATGGAGATGTTGAGGGGAATTGCTGCTAGATTAGATATAGTCGAAACAACCTAGAGGAGAGGTCGACCAGTTAATTATCTGAGTGATGAAGAGGTAGAAGTACGGGAAGAAAGGGAAAGAGAAGATCAACCTGGCTTGGATTAGGGGGAAGAGAGGTTCATAAGAGCCCTAACTAGAGTAAATACCAGACCACATTTCAATCCACCAGATTATAATGGTAAGTTGGATTTAGATGAATTGCTTGATTGGATAACAAAGATGGAGAAGTACTTTTATTTTGAAGGTACCACTAAAGATAAGAAGGTGAAATTCACTTGTAAAAAGTCGAAAGGACATGCATCCCTTTGGTGGGAACATTTGCAGATGGATAGACAAAGAAGAGGAAAGGAGAAGATAAAATCATGGGATTGGATGGTGAATAAGTTAAAGACAAAGTTTATGCCTACAGATTATCAGATCAGTTTGTTCCAGAAGTTGCAGAATTTGAGGCAAAAGGAGTTAAGTGTGACAGATTATATGAAAGAGTTCTACAAGTTGAATATCAGATCCAGACATTTAGAGGATGAGGTTGAACAAGTAGCTAGATATGTGAATGGTTTGAAGCCATCTATACAAGATGAGATTAGTTTGATCAAGTTACTGAATAAGGAAGAAGCATATCAATATGCCCTAAAGGCGGAAGAGAAGTTGAATAAAAGACATGATCAGAGATGAAGAAGAAGAGGTGGAAGATTTCAAAGAGGAAGAATTTTTACTAGAGGAGGAAGAGGAACTTTTGCATATCAAAATAAAGAAAAGGAAGTTAGTAAGAATGATAATTCATACCGTAGAGATGATGGAAACTCTTACTAGAGAGGGGGATATGGTGGCTACCAGAATGAAGGTTATAGAAAAGATGATAGAGGATAGCAGAAAAGAGTATTCAAGGGAACTTGTTTTAAATGTGGTGGAGAAGGACATCAAGCATTTGAATGTAATCATGGAGAGACAAGTAGAAATACAAAGAATAGTAGAAGGACAACCTTTGTTGAGGAAGATCATGTCGGATCATCTAACAAACCAGAAGAAGGAGAAGTATTGGTAAATAGGAGAGAATTGTGTCAAAGTGAGATGGAGTAGGAATCGTTGCAGAGAAAGAATTTGTTCTGAACCAGATGCAAGGTAGCTGGTAAATGTTGCAATGTGATTGTTGAGAGTGGAAGCTTTGAGAACCTGGTTTCTAAAGAAATGGTGACCAAATTCAAGTTGGAAAGATTGAAGCACCTGAAACCCTATCAAATAGCATGGATTCAAGATGAGCATAAGGTACTGATAAGTGAACAATGTTTCATGAAATTGAAGATAGGAAATTATCATGATGAAGTTTTGTGTCATATTATGCCTATGGATGTATGCCATATTTTTTTGGGAAGACCTTGGCAGTATGATAGATAGACTATTCATATGGAAAAAAGAACATATATACCATTGTTTCTAATGGGATGAAACATAATTTGTTGCCATCAGAGGATGTTCCTAAGGTTGAGGTTTGTACAAATGTTAGAATCTATTTGGTTGATGGAAGGAGATTTTTGGATGGATTGAGACATGAGAACATGTGCTATGCCTTGGTTCCTAAGAAGACTGAAGAATTGAAGCATGCAGAAGAACAACCAGAAGAAATAAAGGAGTTGTTGACAAAATATGAAGAGATCATTTCAGATAATGTACCTAATGGATTACCACCTATGAGGAGCATTACTCATTTCATGGATCTGATTCCTGGAGCCAGTTTGCCTAATAAAGCAGCACACTAGATGACACCTACAGAGAATGAAGAGTTGAATAAACAAGTGCAAGAGTTTTTGAGGAAGGGTTTGATTAGAGAAAGTTTAATTCCTTGTGCAGACTAGAGAGGAATATTTGTTGCATATAAGACAAGTTTTGCAAAGATTGAGGGAAGAGCGGTTGTTGATAAACATTAAGAAGTGTAGTTTCATGAAGGAAGAATTGGTATATCTAGGATTTGTGATATCTGCAGATGGATTGAAGATGGATCTTGAGAAGGTAAGAGAAATTAAAGAATGTACTATGCTGAAAAGCATTGGAGAGGTAAGATCATTTCGTGGATTGGCTAGTTTCTACCAAAATTTCATTAGGAATTTCAGTTCTATTTGCAGTCCTATGACAAAAACAATGAGAGGAGATAAGAAGGATTTTAGATGGACATTTGGAGCAAACCAGAGCTTTGAGTTGTTGAAACAAAAGGTGACTGAGCAGCCTGTGTTGGATTTTCCATACTTTAATAAGGTATTTCAAGTAGATTTTGATGCAAGTGGAAATGCAATCAGAGTCTAGTGTTAAGTCAAGAAGAAAGACTAGTGGCTTATTTCAGTGAGAAATTGAATGATGCTAGGAGAAGATATTTAGTGTATGACCAGGAGTTTTATACCATAGTTCAAGCCTTAAAGAAGTGGAGACATTACTTGTTGCCTAAGGAGTTTGTGTTATATATGGATCATCAGGCATTGCAATATTTGAACAACTAGGGTAAGTTGAATCAGAGACACATGAGATGGATGGAATTCTTGCAGAGTTATACTTTTGTTTTGAAGCATAGAAGTGGAAGGTCAAATAGAGTTGTTGATGCTTTAAGTAGGAGAAGGAATTTACTAACAGAGATGAGATTGAAGGTATTAGGCTTTGATGAATTGAAGAGCTTGTATGAGGAAGACCCAGATTTTGAAAAACCTTGGAGAGCTTGTAAAGAACTAGTCTTGGAGGATAGGAGTCAGTGGTTGGATTATTTCATTCAGGAGGATATGTTGTTCAGAGGAAATCAACTATGTATACCCCAAAGTTCGATGAGGTATAACTTGGTGAAAGAAAAACATAGTGGAGGATTGCCAGGACATTTTAGAATTGACAAGAAAGTAGCATCGATGAGTGAGAATTACTTTTGGCCATAGATTCATAAGGATGTTAGGAAATTTGTACAGAGTTGCAGAGTTTGTCAAGTTGCAAAAGGTAGTAGTCATAATGTTGGATTATATAAGCCTTTAATAGTTCCAGAGAGACCTTGGGAGGATATTAGCATGGATTTCATACTTGGCTTGCCGAAGACATAGAGAGGTAATGATTCTATATTTGTAGTGGTGGAAAGATTTTATAAAATGGTACATTTCATATGTTGTAAGAAGACAACAGATGCAATACATATAGCAGACTTTTTTTTCAAGGAGGTGGTGAGATTGCATGGATTACCTAGGAGTATTGTTTCAGATAGAGATACAAAGTTTGTTGGTTACTTTTGGAGGACAATTTGGAAGAAGCTAAAGAAAGATTTGAAGTTCAATTCTACTTTTCACCCAAAAACTGATGGACAGACATAAGTAGTAAACATGAGTTTTGGAAATTTGTTGAGATGTTTGGTTGGAGAGAAGACCAGAAGTTGGGATATAGTCCTTGCACAAGCAAAGTTTTCATACAATAATTCAGTGAACAGGAGTACCAGAAAGACACCTTTTGAGATTGTTACTAGAGTTCATCCTAGAGGTATATCAAAATTGTGAGACATCAATAAGGAAGACAAAAGGAGTGCAGAAGTAGAAGAATTTGCAAAACATATGAAGACAGTGCATACTCAAGTGAAACAACAATTGGAAGATATGAACTGGAAGTATAAGGAGAAAGAAAATGAAAAGAGGAGACAAAAGGAGTTTGAAGTTGGAGATGAAGTGATGGTATACTTGAGAAAATAAATATTTCCATTTGGCACATATAATATGCTAAAGATGAGGAAGTTTGGACCCTATAAGATTTTGAAGAAATTTGATTCAAGAAATGCATATGAAGTAGAGTTAACAGATGGAGTGGGTATATCACCGATATTCAATATTGCAAATGTACATCAGTACCATGAGGAAAAATTCAGTGAAGACAGTAAAGCAGAACTAGAGAATCAGTTTCCTAAACAACAACCAGATGAGATAGAAGAGATTTTGGATACCAGAAATGGGAGGAAGACGCGTGGAAGAAAGTACATAGAATATATTGTGAAGTGGAAAGGCATACTAGTGGAAGATTCTTCTTGGGTTTCTTAGGCTAAGGTAGACAATTTTGGTTTTCCGTTAGCCCCAACAAAGTGAGGGACTCACTTTTCAATCAACCTCGGATGTCTGATGTAGGAGCATCCCTGGTCCTTGGCAATCTTGCATCAACCAAAAATATTTTCATTTCAGTTTGTTCTTGTTTCAGTTCTTCTTTCAGTTCAAGTTGGAAGATTCAGTGTTTCATCATATTTTCTCTCCAAACCTTGCGGATCCATATGTGCATCGAGGACATGTTCATTTCCCTTATCCCAAGATTTCAAATTGATTGGATCATTTTTCGGCAAGTTATCACTTCTGAATTATGTGGCAGTTTCTTGAACCGACACCAGAATAATTTTCAAACCTAACGGCTAGTTGGATTGCTCATGGATCTTTCTCGTATCTTGTGGATCGTGACGGTGATATTCAAATTGTTCTATGGAGTGTCCACGGCATTAATTTAGGTCCACACTTCATCTTATGCATTCATCGAGGAGTAATTCAAATTTGAGGCCAACTTATTCATGCGCACATTACATTTTCTTTCATTGGAGATTGTAATGATTGTTGGTCGTCACAGATGAATCTAGATCTCAAGAAATGATATAAAACATTGTAATCGATCATTAGAAAGTATCTCATGAAGCGAAGTTAGAAAATAGGATTTGACATGTAAGAATTCAGCTCACATTAAGGAGCATATAAGAACATTGTATTTTGAACATGTATCAGGCTTGTGACCCGAATTTGTAAGCCTAGATATTGTCGGCTAATTATAATTGAGATTTTTGTTAATGAGAATGTTAGAATCTGCATTTTCCTCCATATTCCATTTTTCTTTTGCTGTGTGACTCTTGTTGTATGGTTTGAATTGTTCTCTTTGAGGACCCTCCTACCATGGCTACACCACTGACCTAATTGATGCTTGCAAAGAGAATGGGTATGTATAATAGATAGTTTTTGAAGAAGTGAAGCAATGAGGTGAAGGAGTGCCAACATGATGAAGTGTGTCGAGTTAATTTATTGATCTTTATTTGGAATTGAATCTGCACTCATTAGGTGTACTTCGTTAGTTCATTTTCTGGTTGAAAGACATTCAATCGTTGTAATTTTGTAGGCAGTGAGCCTTTGTTTCTGGATAGTGAGTCCTGACAGTGAGCCACCCATTTTGTAATATTTTATAACCGGTTATACTATATTGTGAGCTAACACTCACTGTGGTTTTTCCCATTTTGGTTTTTCCAGGTAAAAAATTTGGTGTTCATGTGTCTTGTGTTTCCATGCTCTATTAATGCTCTTACTTATCTTTGTTAGTGTATGCATTGGAATAGTTGGATTGTATCTAATCAGAAAATTTAAGAAGATACTGATTCACCCCCCTCTCAGTATCTTGGACTTTCAACATCAATCTTATACAAAATTTGAGAGGTTTGATCAAGAATAATATTAGAGCCATTATGTTGTTTGGCTTGATTGAATACCTGAACATTTACTATTAGAATGAAGCTAGTAGCTAATTTTTCAAAAAAAGTATTTCTTGTAGGACTAATAGGATGGGTAGGAGTGTTGGATATATGTCCAGAGTAGCTCAACAAGAGTATGGGAGTAGTCCAATTTACAACTTGTGGCATTACCCTAAGGTTGGAGATTCTAGGGATAAGGTTTAATAAATGGGTATTATTTTCCAGCGATTGATTGATAGATGACATGTGGTTGGGCATGTCTGGGTACCCTATTGTTGGTAAAGATCCATTAATTTCTTAAGAAGCACAATCAATTTCCCTCTAGAGTTTGATTGTACCAGTATAAGCATCAACTAGGGTAGCAGAATTTTCCTAATTTCTTCTTCACAATAGGCTTGATAGAGGGCCGAGCACCCTCAAATATATTTGCACAACTACATTTTTTAGTAACTATGAAAGGGATAACCAACTTCCTAAATAATCTCTAAAATATTTTATTGAATTTATTGGTGTGCTCAATTGGTTCCTTCCTACAACTGATGAACTATTGATATAGTATGGAAGGGTTGACATAGATCTTAAACTAGTCAAGAAACATATTCTCTAAAACTTACCAATTGGTAATATACTATGTTGGTAAGCTAAGGTACTAGTTGTAGGAGAAATATCCAAGTGAATAAGGGAAGATTTTACATGCAACATATTGATGTTCAATGTTTCCTCTAATGCAGGTATCCTTGAAATCTTGAAGGTGTTCTTTTCTAGTTTTTTATTCTCTATAGATGAATTGGGGTATAATTTCTCAAGATTCCTAGGAAGATCATGGAACCCACCAAGAATCTAACCAAGAGGAAATTGATTAGATTATAAATCAACCATGGTTGCTACTGGAACTAGTTTTGTAGGTGTGGGGCTAGTTAAAATTTGAGTATTATGTAGAGATACCATAGAGTTTGATGATTTAAACCTATTCTTCCCTTTATTACTGTGTTTTTTTTCTATGCTGAGAGAGTTCTAAGAGATTCCCTTTATAAGAGGTAGATATGGGAGTTCTATGCCTCTTAAGGGAAAAATAAACTATGTTTACCATTTTATTTAAAAGTTGGCCCTCCTAGAACCAATTTTATTGATGATCCAAATGACACACTACAACACAAGTAAAATAAATTATCCTACCTCTTCTAAAAACATGGTAGATCTTAGATATGTTGTCTCTAAGGTCTCTATATTTGGGTCTCAACATGTTGGTTTACTCAAATTTTAATGTGGATTATTTTTTCAAGGGCCCTTTATGATTATCTAAACATGGGAAACTAATTTATTTTCTCTAAATGATTCCTTCTATGTTTTTTTGGTTCATTTATCTTTTTTTTTTTGTTCTCTAAATTTTCTTTTATCTTGATCTACTCTACCAGATTGTAAATAAAATGAAAAAGAATAGGGTTAACAAGAAATAAACTAAATGAATGAATGGTTTTACCTTAAATATTTCAATCTTTAAATCATAAAGTTGTGTCACACTTTTATAAAGGAAATGACCAACACTGATCCAATTTTTAAACTTGAATCGTTAAAAAGTGATATATATATATATATATATGATGAATATGCCAATTATCTACATTAAATTAAAGATAGAATACATATTCACAAAAAGAAGATGGGTGGTAAAATTGCACACCCCAAGAGTCACATGGGCAACGCCCTAAAACCAAAAGATTAGCTAACATGGGCCGAGCCTAGAAGTCCATGAGAACAAAAACATAAAATGGGCCATTAAGCGGCTACAACAGTGCCAATAGAGCCAAGAGGGTCTCTATCATCCAAAATTTTTCCCATACATCAACGGGGTCAGTGACGCCAGGTGGAGGACCCCAACCATCATCAACATCTTTTTCTTTTTCTTCTTCTTTATCCTCGTGTCGGGGTGAGATTGCAAACACTAGAAATGAAAAGAATTTACTAGTATCTAGCCAGCCAAAGCCAGAAGTAGGAGTGTCATCAGAGGGCCACCCGGAGCCACCACCACCACTCCCTAAAGCACCACCAGAGGGCCACCCCTAGCCAGTCTGCAATGAAGGGGAGCAAGTCTGCCGAGGAGGGCGAGACTCCCAGCAAAGAGGAGGCTGAGAGTGAGGGCACATTGAACCACTCTATTGCCGGCCCCGAGAGGGTGACCGAATGCAAGAAGAGGTGGGCGCAGTGGGCACCCGAGCAACAGTGCAAGGGGCATTGCCCCAGTGATCCAGCAACACTTGTAGGTGAGCAACTTCAAGTGCAACTTTGTTAGCTTGCACCTGGATCTGTAAAAGCACATTAGAACAAATAATTGCTTTAACATATAAAGAAACATTAATATCCATTTGAGAATGAGCAAATATGCAAGAATTTTTGTCTTTCTAGATATTGAAAAGGATTTCCACCCTGAAAGTGTTCCAAAGATAGGTATACTTAGTAGGAAATCTGGGAAAATCTTCTAGTAGAATCACATGCCAGGAGAAAGGCTCAGGTTTGAAGGGTCGAAAGAAGTCATGAATCCAAGTCCAAAGTTGTTGAACTCTGGGACAAAACTAGAAAAGATGCTTAAAAGTCTTAGCTTGCCCACAAAAAGGGCAATGAGGGTCTTGGACCCCCAAGTGAACAAGCCGAGAACCCACAGGCAAGCCTTGGAAAAGAATACACCAAGCAAAGTGGGAAAGTTTTAGCTCAACACTTGCAGACCAAGTGGCAGCAAATCTTTTATGCTAGACATGAGCAGGAGATTGAAGAAGCCACCTCTGGTTCAAACTCTGAATAATAGGAAAGTGTGGTGAAAGCCACCTGTAACCAAGCCGAGGCTTGTAATTCCTGAAAGGGGTGTCTGGATACCACTTCCAGTCCTTCCACCAGGGTTTGGTCGCATGAATTTCAACCTTATAAGACATCTCTATAGGGATAGCATTCACTAGACCATCAAAAGTAGCACGGTCCTAGTTATGAAGCCTATATAGGGCACGAAACTCTTCCCACTACATGATACGCATAGTGGGTCTATGAAAAATCTATTGCGGGGTCTGAATTCCCTTTTTGTGAAATCTAATATTTTGAATTTTGAAATGATGTAAACTAATTAAATATTTATTTTTTAGTATATTTATATTTGTAATTTTTTGAAAAAATTAAAAAATTATTTGAATATAGTTTTTTATAAATTAACACTATAATTTAGATGTTGATAAAATGCTGAAAAAAGAAGTTACATGAGACATCAATCTTTATATAGTATTTTGTTTCCTTCAATTTTTTTGTGTGTATTTATAACTTGAAACTTTAGGGCATGGTTATATATTTTTCCAATTTTGATAAATATATATTTTTTAAATAACTATTAAAATGTACACGTATTAAAACTTGGTTGTTTCCATTCGACATCAACTTTCATATTAATTATTTGTCTAAAATAGAAAAAAAATTATACCATCTTGATATAGATTCTTATATCTAGGGCATCATATTTTTTTCAAATTTTTTTAATAAGTTTTACTATTTTTCTTTGACATGGTAATCAACCTAATGTTTTGCACTGATAACATACATGTAAAAATAAAAAGAAAAATATAAATAATTATTAAAATATATACATTTTTGAAAACTAAACTTATGGATCTACAAAAGGGTATTTTTATATTTTAAAATAAATGTTTTTTACACAAGTAGAAGTTGTTGAAACATCAAGTTTTTCAAATAATTTTATTTTTTTGGTAAATTGGACTCAAAGTGGTGCTAAATATGCATTTAGCTAACAATTATAATTGGAAAAGTTGTGGACATATATAACTTAGCTAGAATGAATCTTACAAGATCATATGTTTGACAAAAAATATTTTTTAGTTAAAATTACTTAAATTCATCTGTACTGATAAGTTGGCCAAAAGTGTGACACAACTTTGTATTGATAACAAGAAATAAACTAAATGAATGAATGATTTTATCTTAAATATTTCAATCTTTAAATCATAAATATGAGAAAATTGCTTTAAACCCACTATACCAAGAATAATGAATGTTTAATCTCAAATAAAATGAATGCAATATTATATGGAATTTTAGAATTAATCATAATGAAATATCATCAAACCGTTGTATTTTACACATAAATTTAATAATTATTCTAACAATTCATCAAAATAATATATTTCAACATATGTATTCTCATGTTCCCACAAATGTCAAAATATAAAGAATCAAAAGTGCACTATACCATTCTAAATATACAAAATAATTGGAGAAGATTTTTATATTGACTTCAACAAGACTTCACTACACCAAAATTTTGATCTTCTCCTTCTAGAGTCCTATCTCTACTATTGTAGAAAAATAAAATGCTAAGTATTAGCTCACTAATCTAGATATCAAAAGAGGCAACCCTTTTTAAAATTTCAATATTCCCTTTTATAGATAAAAGGAAGGGCTAAATACATCTAGTTAACTCATACGAATAGTTGTAGAAATTTATGCTAATATCTCCAACTATAGAAACTATCTAAAAATAGCATTCTAACTCTATCTTTAAAATTCAACACATGCATTAGATTGTATCAATTTTGCATGTCTTTGGAACTAAAACTGAAGGGACCACCTTTATTCACCAACTATTTAATATTTTTTATTACATTACAAATAAAATAATGAATAAAAGAATAATTGTTCACTAAGAATTGGTAGTTTAGATTCGCCCCAAATTTTATTTAAAATTTAAAATTTTCAAAATTTATTTTTGTTTTTCTTTTTATACTCTAGGTAGTTTTTTAGACACTTGGTCAAATTTTCATTTTTTAGGCCCTGTAAAAAGCCTACCTAGAATTTAGAATCTTCACGCATTTTTTTGAAAAACAATCTAATTATTCATGTCATGTAAACCATTATCCAAAGTTTTTATCTCTAATCTCAACTACATTAATTGATCTATTGCATTTATATATATTTTCTCACAACTCTTCCACTTTCTCTTCAATGCCTACAAAATTTCTTGCACTAATGCTATATTAATTTTAGTCAAATCCACTAAATATGCATTAACTATCTGAACTATACAATATTTAAAATTTTCTTTGATTGGATGGAGCTCCTCTCTTTCTTCAAGGATCTTTTGTATTTACCAAACTAATAAATTTCTTTTACTTTTAAAATCTATAGCTCTGATGGTACTCTCAAATATTTATCATCTGACTACAAAATATTTTTATTGACCAACACTTTAAAAGGAACTTTAATTATTTCTTAGAGTAAAAGTAACTCATGCTCATACATTTCATTTTTTCCCTCATTATGTCCAAGAACTTCTCCATAATTTGGACTAACTGAGTAGGTTGTTAATGAAACTTACAACCAAGTTGTATTTTCTCATAAGTTTTATGCATCATCATATATATCCATTCATATAAGGCATGTGCCCTTTTTTTTTTTTAATTGATTGTAGGTTTTCCATTTCACTTTTTGACATCAAAACTAGGGTATATGTAGATGCACTAGGTGTAGAGGCCATCTGAGTTATCAAACTCTTCACAAAATTTTATAATTTTGGTAGCTTTTATTTGAGTTGCCTCTTGTTTTTCAATATTTGGAAATTCTCAACTTCATAGATTCTATGACTTGGTCTAAAGAAGCCACCTCTTCTTCCCTTGTCTTTCAACCCAAATTGATTTGAGTCACATTGTAGTCTTGAGGAGTCATGTGTCTCTTGCATCTTTATCAACCTTAGGAGTGGTTATTTCATAAATCCTTTCTTGGTTCTAATTCATTTTAGTTGATGAGAGTGCTTTATGATTCTTTTCAATTTTATCCTTGTTCATCATGGTTTTTATTTTTGCTAGATTTGGAGGTTGTACCTATATACTTCTTGAAGAAAAATCCATCTTGAGCCAAGTTGGGCTAGCATGTAAATTCAAAAAATATAATTCTTCCTCAAAATGTTAGGCACACACTATATTTGGACAAGTGTAGAAACCAAAAACAAAATTAATTTTTACACTCAACTTATGTTTTTTGATAAATTTCTTATGGATCTCCAAAATCTATCGAGTGAACTCCAATAGTATTACCTTATCAATTTATAATATTTGGGGAGAAAAAATGGGGCTCTTGAGAATCCTGGTATTCTAATATAATTAGACTTAGGGAATTGGATAAACCAATGTCCCCACCAAAATACTAACTACATAGTTACATTTGAAATTCTTACTGAGTCATCATCAAATAGCTTGTTGATGATAGAGTAGATAAAATCATCATTAACTCTTTAAAATGATTTTAGAATTCTTTAATCTTAATCTAGGTGTAGTATTCCCATACTCATTTTTGTCCATCCCCTTCACCTAATTTACCCTTTGTTTTCTATCTTGAAAATGTAGCTTTTGTTGCAAGTAGATAGCCGATATAAGAAGACATAAAGAACTTATTTTTTTGGACATTGGTCAACTAATTATACATATTATGACTAGCTAGATATTTCCAATCAAAATATTTAGCATCCTTGAGCATAACATAGATGAACTGACACATCTAATTGTGATAAGCCTTCAATTCAAGTTTTCCTATTACTCTATTTAGCAAAGTGATGATATCCCCTATTTCACCTTGTAAATTAGCTATAGTGAGATTCTTAGGGATCATAGTTATGGAATTTCTTGACTTTCTCAACCAGGAATTGTTGAGATGTATCACATTGTGTTCCTCATTATCTTCAAATGTTATCTTTTCTTGTTGTTGTATTAGAGTTTTCAATAGCATCTTGAATGGTAAGTAGAAGATGTGGGCAACAAAGATGGTTTGATGTTGAGGATAATATTACCATCTAGGTCCCTAGAATTTCTAGTGTTAGGATCATAATGGGCATCACATGCCATGATTATCTTAGGACACTAAAGAGAGGAAAAAACTCAACAATGTGTGTTAACCTATAATTTGATATGATCTAGGACCTCACAATAGCTTCATCCCCAAAAGTTCTTTTTATGAAGTCTTCAAGGTCAATGTTGTTGGTGTAATTAATTATTTAATTACTTACATACGTTTACTTAGGCATTTAATTATATTCCTAGGTATCATTTACTAGGTGATAGGTTCATATGTTTGCTTAGGATATAAGATTCCTTTTAGAAGGATGAGTTGTCTTTTCTAGAAGTCTTATCTTATCTAGCATCATTTCCTAGGTAGTTAGTTAGTTGTCACATGTCAACATAATTTTACATACTACATCTCAACCTTGCCTATATAAGCAAGGCTTCATATGTACTTTTCCATATTCAATTTGTCATTCTTGCATCTTAATGATAGCATAATATTTTTTCCATTTCTCTCTTGTGGAAGTTATTTTATCTTGTAGGTGATTCTGGAGTGTTTTAGGAGTTCACCATAAACTCCTCCAAATGTATCCTAGATCTATATCAATAATGTATTATATGGTAGAGTTAATCTTAGAGACCCTTGGAAACCCCCTAGAATTCATATTTCATGGTTGTAGGATTCTTCTCCAACTTTTTAGAGGCTTTATTAGTGGGTATGTGCAGGATCATGATGGGCCAAAAAGTGGCAATATGATGGGTATGTGGCTGACAACTATTTTTTAACCCAAAATTGATGAAACGAAAAGGGTTTCTAAAGGAGATTCTCAGCTTTCCACCGATATAAATTATGTTTTACTTTCAATTTAATAAGTAATTATTATTCATTTTCTATTCAAATTACGACTAAAGTCCTTATTGATAGGCTGATTGAAAACATCTATAGTCTTCAAAGACATTTTTTGAATCCAAAACATGTGTCACATTCTATGCTTCACATACTATAGGATTAAAAAATAAAAAAATTGAATTTCATGAAGTTTTGATCAATTAAGTAGTCATACCGAAGTTTTATATTTTTAAAAAAGTTGTAATAAAAATTCATAATTAATTATTTACTTAGAAAAAATTACAAAAAAAATATGCATCACATATGAGTCCCTCTACTTTATCTAAAATCTTATAAAAAATATTATCATTTTTTATTGTGGTTAGGGTGGTCAAAAACCTACTTATTTTTCCCTAACGCAGAAATTCAAATTTCACTAATAGATTTTTAAAACAAATCAGTAGTTTAGAAACTACATTCAATTTGTTGCATATTCTATTCTTACATATTTTTGAAATAATATAGATAACTTATTCAAATTTTTACGTCAAAATGCCTAACTCTGATTTTTTTGAATTTTTTGCCACTTAAGGGCCTGTTTTTTCCATGATGATCCTGCACATACCCTAGTAATTATAAAATGAGATAGAAAGAACCTAATGAGTTTCTATTTTGGGGTGTTATATTAATTATCTAAGATTCTAGAGATGATAGGTATTTAAAATAACTTTTATTAATCCTATAAACCCCACTAAAATAGTCCCTACATACTTAGGGAGTTAGTTTCTTTCAAAATAAAATTTTGGTATTCTAGCATATAAGTCAAGTGTAGGAGTTGGGTTGGAACTAGAACCTAGAACCTAAGTTTTAAAGCAAGTGAGTCCTACATCTCAGGTCACAAAAGGAACTTGGAACTAGGTTCCAAGTTCTTATCAGGCCCCAAGTCCAATGGGAAGCAATATAGAATGCAAAGGTTAAGCAATAGTGGAATCTAAGAGTCAAGAGGAAATGGAAACCTAGCATGAGATCCTAGTTTCCTATCGAGTCTTGACATCTAAATGAAAATAGTACAAAAATTTAAGGATTAATGATATGCAAATGGAAAGTGTCAAAAGGAAATAAGGATTTGGAACCTAGGCTTTAAGTACCTATCAATTTTTTACATATGATGGAAATAAGGTGCATGAAATTATTTATTATGACAAAAGAGTGAGTCATAGGTTGTGGGAGGAACTAGGAACTTGGAACTCGATTCCAAGATTCAATCATCCTGAGACCTAATTGGAAACGAATATGTCTTAAGATAAGAAAGAAATAATTTATTAAGAGTAGGGATCAAAAAATGGGTGGAAACAAGGACTTGGAATTTGCTAGTCACAAGTTGCCATTCCCTACCAACATTCGAGACCCAAAATACAATAGGGAAGGAAAGAGGAAAAATATCAAGCAACTGAAAAAAAGTGAGGAATATTTTGGATCCTAGACCTAATTAGAAATAATTTCCAAGAGATAGGAAAAAAAATAATGAAATAGGAACCAAATGAGGATGTGGGAATTGAGTGAGGATGCAGACCTAAAACATTGGTCTCAAGTTCATGTTGAAGCCTGATATCTATATGACCTCAAGGAGATCAAAGGTTTGAAAATATGCAAAGTAAAAAACACAAGAACCACATAAATCAAGACCTAAACCTAAATCATGCAAACATACTAAATCAAAATACCAAAAACCAAAAACAACACCTAGAAAAAACTAAAATTAGGAACCAAAGAAAAAAACAAAAAGAAATGAACCATGGAACAAAAAGAAAAAGATGCCAAGAAATCCTAAACTAGTGTTATTGCAACTAAAACTAAAGAAAATAAGAAAACTAAAACAAAAGGAAAGTAAAGGAAGAGAAAATAAAAAAGGAAACTACAAAAGTAGGCTAGAGAAACAACCTACCTCATAGCCAAATTTTGTCCAAACGAAAAGGAAAAACTTAAGGATGTGAAACTAAGGCATGTAGATGTTTAACAAATGGGAATCCATGGAGAGAATATACACACCGATATCACCCAAGTGTGAGAGGTGAGGAGAGATTGAAAATATAATGTGAGAATGGAATGATGAGGGAGAAAGGTATATAAACATGTGAAAGGGTCATTTGTATATGCATCATGAATGCATAGGTGAGTAGGTAGGTGAGAGTAAGGTTACATGTTGCAGGCTAGGACATGGACTTGGAACTAAGTTCCCGGTCCATGTCGGGGTCCACCCCTCAAGGAAAATTTTGAAGAAAGTTAAAAAAGAAGTGGGAACCAAGTTACGAGGTGGACTCAAAACCTAGAACCTTGGTTCCAAGTTTCTTTTGGGACTCACAACTTAGTAAGAACCAAAAGAGTTATGGAAACTTTGAAAGCCCTAGAACTTTCACCCAAAAGAGGAACTACCACTCATGGATAAGAAGGGTGGAAATAGAAATAAAAAGACAACCAAACCTAACAAAATACACAAAAAAATTAAGAAAACAAAACAACAAAAATAGGGACCCCGTAATTTGCAAGCAAAATGATGAGGTGTATATGCTAGACATAACAAGAATATTTGAAAATTGGATATTTAATTCAAGCATAGACTAAATTGATAGGAAGAAGATAATGAGATAAATAAATAAATAATTTATATTTTTTTCATCATAAGTAATGATATATCACATAATCCATAAGAAAATTATTCATAACACTCACTAGCGCATATCAATTTTAAACAAATATGGTATTCCCTCTATAGAAAAAATTAAGGGTTGGAAAGCTCTAAATAGATCTACATCTCAAATCAATCATTTTATCAATGGTCAATGAGCATGAATCTAAATAGATCTAAGTATGTTAATAGATCCACACCTTCCTCCAAAAGGAGGCACACTACAAGGAATTTCACATTTATTCACATAATAAAAACTACAAAGAGAATTAATCATAGATTAAACTCATTCAAGAGAGAGAGTGTGCATAAATTCATCTTCATTGATTTTTGCACATAATTTTGTGAAGTTTGTGGTGATAGAAATTCATCCATGTAGTTAAACATATGGTAGAATTATCTTTTCACTTGTTCTTGATGGGTAATCATACCCTCTTCCCAAAGTCCTATGTGAACACAGGGTTGCCATATGTTGTTTACAATAACTAAAAAATTTCTAAAGCCTTTTCAATAAATTGTAGTATTGTAAATTGTCACCCTTGATAATTTCACACTATGATTAGCTCCCTCCTAAGAGCCTGTGCTTAATTATGTGTATTTATTACCCATTTAATTATCATTTTCAAACAATTGAATTTATTACCTATTTAATTGTCATTTTTAGAAAATTGAATTATGGGAAATTAAATTAAATGTTTATTTAACGAATATGTAAAAATGAAAATAGGTTCGGACTAGAGCGCCCCAACACCCTTGTCCCCCCTAATCAATCCCTAAATATGATTTTTTTATTATTGACATGAATATTTTTTATAAATTCAAAATTAATTGTTGACTTGACATAATGGTTAATGCAAAATATGTTAAAACTCATATAAATATAAATCTTTCCCTCCATTTGAACATCTAATCAATTTAAATATATTTTGAGTATACTAAAGGAAATTAAAGTGATTGCAAGAGTAGAATAAACAACATATCTACAACACTCTTTTAGCCAAATTCATGTTTATGCATAGTATGATATTTATGAATGTTTTATGTTTATTATTTTTATGAGCACTAACACTTGTAGGATCTTCAATAAATCTTCAATTTCTCCTTGTATGAGATTCAACAAGGAATGCAAATCTAAGTGGCAAGTTACATCATTGTCATTTATCATTATTTTTTATCTATTTGTCTCTACTTTCCAAAGATTACATGATTTATACCATTATCAAATCGTAGCCATTTTAGAGGTGGAAACACGAAAATGGGGTTTGATTGAGGCACACCCATATATGGAACAACCCTTCTTCCCTTGTCCTTCTTGTAGGTTACAAGTATGAAGTGCATCAAAGTGGATTGAAGATCTCAAAGCATCAAACCCTAGGATAAGCATTCAAAACAACTTCTCTCATTGAATTAGGGAAATTTTGATAATTCACAAACTCTCAGAATTTGAATCCAAATTTTCACAATCAAAGGCCTATAAACCATGTTGTACCTGCTCCTACTTTCAGATTTGAGAATTCAACATCTCCAAACTAGGGTGCCCAATGCCCCAGTCCTGTAAAATCAAGCTCAAATTCATATCATAGGTGCCCCTCTATTTGTACTACCCATATTCGCTCTCAATTTTTGTATCTTTGTTCAATATTTTTTACAATTTGTGACAATCCATCTCTTTATTCTTAATTTACCAAATTAGCAATATCAATCTCTATTCTCTCATCATCAAACCACCACACAAGAGGGGACCAAAAATCTGAGCAACTATTTTGGCTCTTCCTTGAGTACAACAACCAAGTAGTTTCTCTTGGTTATTTTTGTGTTCCTCAATGTCCTATGGTGGAACAAGTGATTTTTTTTTATAAAATTCCAAAGGCCTAAACTATTTTTTATTAATATAAAAGCAGAATTGCATTAATATAAGCTGTATCAGAATTATACCAAAAAACTATAGCCCTTCAACCATACACCTAAAAACAACTATGTAAAACTAGGGTATCAAAACTTAAAGGTGGAATTGGCCTTAGCTATTAGCCTAGAATAAGTGATTTAGGTTAGCCATTAGCCTTAGATCTCATTTCACCACATCATAGAAACCTTTCTTGGCATTATCTTGTTACCATGGCATTCCTTGATGTAACATTTATATGAGGCATTTTGTCAAATAGTTCACATTCCTTGTTTATGCTTCCACATTTGACATACCTATTTACTATAAGCATGCATGGGGAGTGAGAGTGACTATTATTTTACATCTTAAATTACTAATATATAAATTTTATACTTTTTGTTGAATTTTTTCCTACACCTCCCATAGCTAGTTTAAGAATACGACTACAATGCTAGATAAAATATAAATAAATACAAAATGAAAACAACTATCTTTCATTCAAAGGGTGACAATATATATTAACTATGTTTCATCCAAAAGGTGACATTATATACTAACTTGGTTGTATTCTCCTATTTCTTCTCTTTTATGCTCTTCAATATTCAATGAATTCATAAATCACATGACCTTGCTTCTCCTCTCCTTCCTTCCTAAATGTACAGTCCTCTCAATTTATACACTAAAAATCACTCTTTTAAATGCCACTAATCTACCATAACTTATCTCTTCCTCTCCTTTCTATGTGCCACTTTTGCAAGCCCTTTCTAAAATAAAATAATAGATGGAGAAATGGATCTCATATTTCCTTAATGGTATGGAAATTGACCTTCTCCTCCCATGGTACCAATGTTATTCTATGTCTCTACTAGGGAACTCATACCTATGTCATAAGTTTGTCTCCTCATCCCATTCTCTCTATCTTTTTTAATGTAACTTTTTAATTTATTTCAACCAAACCAAATTTCCATTGTAAGGATTATTGCATTGTAATATGTCCTCTAGATGGGGTATTGACTACACTTTGATGAAAATATAATACCATTTACATTTTTTCCTATTATTGAATCATAGTGTTGATAAACATTGATAATACTAGACTTGAATAATATAGACATGAATGGACTCTAAGTAGCATAAAAAAATATGGAACAAGATTTGGAAAAAGGTATAAGAAAGAATTACAACATACTAAGGTCATATGGAGATGATTGTAAAATATAACATAGAATCATGCTGTAATTTTTTGATAAACTATTATTATTTGATTTATTTTCTTTTTATAAATAAACTAGTGTAGAAGGGGTGTCATGTTACAAATCTGTGTGTATGATATATAATTAGATTGATGGAGATCTTAGCAAATTAAATGCATATCTCAACATATATTATTATAAATAATCCAAATAACAACTAAAAATTATATTAAAAAATCACACAATACACAAGATAATAGTGACCTAAAAAACTTTAATATCTAACATATCGAGATATATAATTATACCATACACAACATTCTTTATCAAAAGACAATACAAATTATATCTTCCACTTAATATCATGATTATTTTTCACATCCCTATTTTTCCTAAATGAAAACCTCTTCTCATAAATAATAATGGAAGGGTAAATCAAAACACTACCATGTATAATTAATATTATTTTTTCTTAAATATAAAATCATTTATGAAACACTAATAGAATAATAGAAATGTTTTCCACATATATCTCCACAACCCATTTATATGCCTATATTCATAGCATTCCTCGACCCTTTTTTAATCCTAAAATACAAAAACAAACTAAATAATGAAGATTATTCAAACTAAATTGCAAATGCAATACCTTGATCTATCATCTAACATCCCCATGTGATCTTGGTTGTGCTTGATTTTATCTTTCTTTGAGCCATTTTCCATACTTTTCTACAATATATTGATTCCATTCAAGTTGATAGTTGTTCCTCCTTAACTTTCCTGCCCATAGTAATTTCTCTCATCATTATTTCTCCTTTAATTCTTTGTATAATATTTCACATATGTTCATAATTGTTCTTTTAATTTTCTAATGATTCCTCTAATCTAATATATGTTGATGTATAGTTTTCTTTTGACACATCATAATATATCTATATGATTATTTTTCATAATAGAGGAGAGGATCTAAAAGTTGAGTGTGTTTTAATAATTGGGATAATATTTGTTAATTTAATGTTCAATATTTTAAATAGTATAACATTTATAGTCGTGATTTTAAAGTTGTTAGTGTTGATCATGATTAATCATAATTGAATGGAACATATTCCATAGATCTAAAAAGTAACAAATCATGTGATGTCACATTGATGCACCAATAAAACATGACTTAATGTAACAACTACTATAACCACTGATCCATCCTTTTGAAGGGTTTTTTTGAATACCTCAACAGAAAATATGATGATGCACGACATTATATTTGATGATATGAACATAAAAACTTAATTGTAAGTAGAGACATTACCAAATAAAAATTAAGAATGATTTGATCCAATACCACTATGCATATATACAACTACTAAGTCGTAAAGAGACAAAATTAAAATATTCAACTACTAAGTCGTAACCCCTATGCATATATACAACACTTAATTTTTTAGAACTCTTTAACTATTAATAAAGCTATCTTTCTTTCTTCATCCAGAAATATAATGGTGTGGGTTTGTTCAAAAACTGACACATGCCTGTTCACAGATATGATTATGATACGGTAACTTTAAACAAGACGTCTAAATTCTTCTCCACTGCAACCAGTTCTCCATCCAACTACTAAGTCGTAACCCCTATGCATATATACAACTACTAAGTCGTAACCCATTATGATTCTATACAACACTTAATTTTTTAGAACTCTTTAACTATTATTAAAGCTATTAAATTAAAATATTCAAAACTAGTCGTACTTGTACTTAAGTTGAAAATGTCTCTTATGTCAGAAGCCTGCAACTCGTCAGCATAGCAGTGAACATGGCAGTTCAAATTATTCAAATCGGCAGTGGACACTGGGCACTGGCTGCTAAATATCTGTATTTGATATTAGATAAGATTTGAAGAGCAGGAACAAGGTGACGATGGGGATTATGGATTTATGTGTTTACTGTTTTGATTTGAATGCTTTGAGATCACTTTACTGGCAAAGGAGGGCCCTTTTTGTATTGAAGGTTACTCACAAGTTTATGTTAAGATCATCAAGAGCCAAAAGAATCAAGTGGCTATTAGTGGGTGTTTAAAGGCTGAATGCAGCATTGCCGTTTAAATATTGTAAAACAAAACCAATAATTTAATTTAAACATTTTTTTAATCATCCAGAAAAATTATAATTGTTAAGATAAATGGAGTCTTTTATGTGAAGTTGTTGCTAAAGGGAGAAAAAGTCTTAGAATTGAAACTTGGTTTTTTTTAATTTAAATTTCTTTCTTTTACTTATATTTTTAACAATTATTATTTTTATTAAAAATGTAAAGATATTATTATTTTTAAATTGGTAATATAAGAATTTTTATTTTGATTTGAATTAAGTTTTTTTTAATTGAGGTCACAGATTTTTAAACGAATTTAATAGTTCAGTTGTGGCACAAAGTTTACCAGTATACTAGTTTAACAAGGGTTTGGAGCATGAAATTGTTGACATGAATGCTGGCAGCTTCAACATGAAAGTTCAAACCTAGAAGCACAATGCTTGCAATCACAATGACCCAACAAGGGTTTGGAGCATGAAATCACCGGCATGAATGCCAGCAGCTTCAACACGAAAGTTCAAACTATGAGCAGAATGCTTGCGATCACAGTGACCCAACAAGGGTTTGAACCTTGGTGGCTACAACAACAATGTCACAATTTAATTATTGCACTATGCAATGAACGGAAAAAATATTGTTTATTTTTATTGAAGTTATTTTTTATTTTGTAATTCTCATTAATTGTGTTTAATTTTATTTTTTTGTTATACACGAATATTGATTATAATCCTTCATTATTTCCACTTAAATGTATGACTCTGCGACTTAGTACCATCATTGCTTCATCCAACAGCATCACAGTCTATTGAATCTCTGATACTGGTTAGCACCCACTCCTCCCTCCTCTCGATAAAGTTTAGTTGGAGCAAAGGAGACCCACTAGGACACAAGATTCAAACTGTCAAATTCTTAACTGACAAGCACTTAGTGGATGCCAATCAATCTACTGACCATGCCCTTCTCAATATTTATAATTCAAACTGTCAAATTCTTAACTGACAAGCACTTAGTGGATGTCAATCAATCTACTGACCATGCCGTTCTCAATATTTATAATTAAAGTTCAGTTGGAGCAAGGGAGACCCACCAGGACACAAGATTCAAACTGTCAAATTCTTAACTGACAAGCACTTAGTGGATGCCAATCAATCTACTGACTCTTCCTGATGATGGATCGCTGAGTGTGATCTGAAACGACGACACAAAAACATACACAGTTGAATCCAAAAGCTTGCAATCAACATTTATTTCTGTATAGTATATTTTCAAACCTCTGTTTTATAAAGATCAAAACATTCCATTAATAAAAATCAAAACTTCATCTGTTTTTTTTAATGTCCTCTACCTACATTTCTCTATCATTGATTTATTGTACATATACAGGGTCGTATTTTAAATGTTTATTACTTTAACTCTTCTTTGACTACATTCTCTGTCATAGGTTTCTTGTACATGTGTTGAATATTTCTTGTTAAATGTGTTTTTTTTAGTGTTATAAAAGGAAATTGGTTATAATATTTCTACTTAAATCAAGTGTTTGACTCTAGAATTTAGTACCATCATTGTTTCATTCAAAAGCATCAGTCTATTAGGTTTCCAAATCTGATATTGATTAGGAGAGACTCCCTCTTCTCAGTAAAGTCTAGCCAGAGTGAGGGAGACCCCATGATACAGGATTCAAACTGTTGACCTCCAACTGACAAGCACTCAGCAGCTGTCAATTAATTTGCACACAGTTAATCCAGAAATCTTGTTCACTATCTATCATGGACTGTGGAAACAAAATATTATTAGCTGCCAATTAGTTTATTGATCACGCCCTTATCAATTCATGTAATTAAAAGTATTTATTTCTGTATAACTATAGATTCAAACCTCTGCTTTATAAAAATAGACATTCTATTAATAAAAATTAGAATTTCCACTTTCTTTCCTTTCTACCTTTTTTTTTGTATTGAAAAAAGTGGGTTACAAAGAATAAGAGCTACCAGAGGTAGCTGAAAGGAAAAAAATAAAACTTACAGCCCATAAAAACCACACAGCCAGAAGAGGGCTGTATGTAAACACCCAAACTCAAACCAGTACAATTATACAAAGCTATACAGACATATCATAAGCTGCACAAAATACCACACAGCCACAGGAGGGTTGTATGTAAACACCCAAACCCAAAACTGTTCAAAATTACAAAGGTATACATACATATCAAAAGTTGCACCATAAATCAAACCTACATATTCATTTCATATACTGTACAATTTGACTTTGGCTGAGCTTGTTATCGGACTGAAATTGTAAAATCTGATCTTTAATTTGCTGGAGTTGAACACAGTTCTTTATGTTTTTCTTGCATAATACTTGAAGCTGCAAAAACAAAAAAGCCACCTGCATAAAAATGTTAAGAGTAAAGCTGTAAAGTTGCACTTGCTTGATGAAAGTTATTAGAAAATACAGCTGAACATCTATCTTTCCATATGTGTTTGACAATCACTTGCCTAATGGAGTCAGCAATAACATTGTTGTGCATACCAAAACCAAGGATAGCTTCTTTCCAATTTAACTCATGATAGAAAATAGCTGGGAAATTTTTTAAAATAGCTGTCCATTGTCTCTTAACATAAGTGCAGTCCCAAAATATATGTTTCATATTTTCAATGCATAAACAATAGAGGCACTTTGCTGGTTGAACCATCATACATTTCAATCCATCCCCAACAGATAGCTTGCAATGTAAGATTTTCCAAGCCAGCACTTGCATGTCAAAATCTGCTTTCGAATATTTTCCTTTCTACTTGCATTCTCTATCACAAGTGTTTTTTGTGCATATTTTCTTTTGAAAATCCTCTTCTAAGACCAATAATTAATTAGTTATAGGGATGCTTATTTATTGGATTGAATCCATCTCTCTGAGTACTGGACACATTTTGACCACCTCATGAACTTCAAAACAACCTCATACTAAACTTCAATATATATAATGAATGTACAAGAACGACTATATTATATTGCAAGAAACTAGAATACATTATCCATAATATTTCTCTTTTAACGAAAGAGAAACTCCTCATGTTCTGTACAAATCCAAATGGTAATTGGAGAAACCCACCGAACACTAATTGTCTCTTTTGTTGTCTACTGAATATCAATCACTAAAGTTGAATTTGTCTTCTACTCTCATAAAAAATACCTTTAAATGTATATACAAACAGTTACCCTACATACAGCTTGCACAATGTCTTTTTCGTGGTGAACTATTCTTTCACACACAAAAATACAAAAAGAAACTACCAACACAGTACAGAGAAAAGACCTTTCTGCATGATTTGCCTACAACTGCTCCACTTTCTGTGTCCTTATCCAGAAAAGCAAACCTGATTGATAAAAGCTTTATGTGAACTCGGTTACAAAATCAAATCAGTGTTGCTTTTAAAAAGTTTGGATGCACGTTGTAATTCATATTTATATCTTTAAAACTCTTTGAGAGTGGCACTCTTCACATTAGGCAGCATGTCTAACATTATCATTGTGGATAACATCAAGAACAGTATATCTATAATATTAGTTCATATTAGATAAACAAATGCTATCTAAACTTGTATAAAAGTGTACAAAGAAGTTGCTTCCTCTCCTAGCTGGAGCTTTGATCTCTGCCTTACCATTCATTTGATTGAAAAATATCAAGTGGGTGGTTCAGTCAACAGCTTACCTGTTTAAAGATCATAATAATAAGAGTAAAAGTCAGCTTATGACCAAACATTAAACATATTTTTTAATTTAAAAAATTTGGAAACAGTGCATGTTTGATAAGTCTTTTATTTTCAAAACAAAAAATCTAGTAATTTTTGTGGAATAGTTGTCAACTCTAGGGGAGAAGATTTTATAGTTGTGTATCCTAATTTTTATCCTCTCAAAATCACATGTTTATGTTGAATGACTGTAAATTTCTTCTAGTGACTTCTCTAGGGGAGATCTTATAGTTGTGTACTCTAATTTCTATCATCTCAAAATCACGTGTCTATGTTGAATGACTGTAAATTTCTTCTAGTGACTTCTCTAGGGGAGAAGACCCAGTAGTTGTGTACCCTAATTTTATCCTCTCAAAATCAAGTGTCCATGTCAAATGACTCTAAATTTCTTCTAGTAGCTTCTCTAGGGGAGAAGACCCAATAATTGTACCCTCTAATTTCATTCTCTTAAAATCATGCGTGTCTATGTCAAATGAATATAAATTTCATCTAGTGACTTCTCTAATAACTTTTGTGGAATTTAGTTGTCAACCCTAGGGGAGAAGACCTTATAATTGTGTACCCTAATTTCATCCTCTCAAAATCAAGTCTCTATGTTGAATGATTGTAAATTTCTTCTAATGACTTCTCTACGGGATAAGACCTAGTAGTTGTGTACCTTAATTTCATCCTCTCAAAATCATGCATGTCTATGTCAAATGAATGTAAATTTTGTCTAGTGACTTCTCTAGTAACTTTTGTGGAATAGTTGCCAACCCTAGGGGAGAAGACCTTATAGTTGTGTACCCTAATTTCATCTTCTCAAAATCACATGTGTCTGTGTCAAATGACTGTAAATTTCTTATAATGACTTCTCTAGGGGAGAAGACCTAGTAGTTGTGTAACTTAATTTCATCCTCTCAAAATCACATGTGTCCATGTCAAATGACTCTAAATTTCTTCTAGTGACTTCTCTAGGGAAGAAGACCCAATAATTGTTGTACCCTAATTTCATCCTATCAAAATCACATGTGTCCATATAGAATGACTCTAAATTTCTTCTAGTAACTTCTTTGGTTAGCCAACTACTTAAATCTAAAAGTTTAAGATCCACGCCACCATCACGCCACCCACTTTTGATGTCACTAATATGTGTATTCGCAATGGAATTTTCTGATCATAATTATCAGTGAATTAGCTGAAATCTATCATTTTTTTTTTAATTTTAATTTAACACTGTTTAATATTCTAATTCCATATTGAGCTACTCGGGTCAGAACCATGACACTAAAACTTTAGAGTCACAGTCCTGCAATGGTTTTTTGTTGGTTTCAGATTGAAATACGGACAATCAACTTTTACTGTCAAGAGCAAAAGGCAAGAAACGTGAATCTCTGCACAAATAATTATTATGTTTCCCACCACGGTTCGACAAGAGCCACTGGCAGTGTAAGGTTTGCTGCAGCTTTTTACCAGATATTAGATTCAAAATTTCTAGAAAAATTAAAGGCCATATATTTCGCAGTCATTTGTTCTGACAATGGCTGAGAAAGTGATCCAGAAAAAAGTCACACCAGAACTTTTTTATTCAGTGGCTGCTTGCCCCAATAAAAGTTAAAACATATAATTATTAAAGGTATCATTAAGCCTGTTTTCGAAGTCTAGAAGTCGGAAAAAACTGACATTATAGTGCCTCATTTTCTATGATGAGTGTGAACTTTCTCCCTTGTCTGATATGTAATAGGAATCTGGGTTTCATGCTTGTGTGTACTTGACATTAAAAGAGATGGGGCCATCTCTTTTATGAAAAAAGAGTAGATGGTGCCCTCATTAATAGTCATTAAGTAAAAATTGTTCTTTTCAATAAAATTGTGTGATGGTGTATAAGTACAATTCAAATATATAATATAATAATTTAGATTTATGTTTTCTTTATATTTTTAAAGATTGAATAAAAAATTATCAGCAATCTAATTTTTTTAAGGTAAAGGTTGGGACTGTGCGTAGGATTAATTTGACAAAATAGATATCTCATATGTGCCTAGTAACATGGGCTGACAAAGGTAAGTGATCAGGGTTCACAATTAAACAGTTAAGTGGGATGCGAAAGGACACAAAGACTATCAACTAAGGGTTTTGCATGCTCACATAGTAACAAGACTTACACAATGAAAGCTTTAAAATTTTAAGCACCTAAGACTTCAATTAAGCAACCTAGGGTATTAGGGGCAGCGAAGAAACACATAATTCTAGGTCAAATTACTTAGACAAGGAAGTACCCTTGATTGGTAACTTTTGAACACAAACTTCTTTAGGATTTTAGGCATGGCAATAAAATATCCCAAGAGATGTCTAGGTTAAATTTTGCAAAATATATATCACATAGACTTCACATTGGCTCTAAGCTAAGGGAGACTGATGCAACTTTTGAAAAAGCCAACATTCTAGGAATATAGGTATAAAAAATTGTTACTAGTGTGCTTAATTATAATAACAAAATGTACATTACAATGCAGAAGCCTCTTGAATAAATTTGATAGCCATGTACATGTCAAATTAATAATTAGTATTTAAAACATATCTTTTACATTGTATTCTATTTTAAATTTTTAAATATCACATAATTTCTAAAAGATGTAATTTAAATAGTTAAATACCTTATTGTAATGGTCAAATTTGCATGTCCATGGCAATTCCCATTTTGATGGAATGAATTAATACAATTACATAGCAACAAATGACATACTCTTGTGTTATGTTTGACTCATTTCTCAATCCTTATCCATCCTAATTTACTCTCCCCTTTATGCATTTTCTCACATTCAACCTTGTCACAACTTCATTTACACCTATTTCCACACATTCACCCCATTATTAATCTAGATTGCCATGCATCGATTCTTGATCCTAAGATCTACAATTTTTTGTCCTAAGTCAATTCCATGATTCTTAGGTTGAATCTTCTCTTGCTCAAGATTGATCCAAAATTTAAAAAAATAGAAAAAAATTGTTGACTCCTTTAGTGTAGAAAAATGTATCCCTTTACATTTTCTAACTTTGTTTGGGACCTCCTAATTAAATTAGACTTAATTAGGCCTTAATAAGCCCTATTATTCATCTACAAGCCTAATAAATTACATTTTCTGAAGGGGAACCCGACAATAATTAATGCCAACACATAACACCTTACCTTGAGCAATGTGTGTTCCAAGAATAGGGACTTGGGACCATGGGAAATGGGTCCTCCCTAGACCTTTGAACCTAAATTTAAAGTATTTTTTTGGCAGTATTTTAAGGTCCCTGAATCCATATTTCAATGTCGGCTTGTAATATTTGAATTTTGGGAAATTAAGGATAAATATCTATAAATACAACGTTATTTTATCAAATCAAGTCTAAGTTTTGAAGAGAAATATCTCAAGAGAAAATATTACTGTCAAGAGCATTGAAGAGCAGATTTATCAAGTAGCTACAACAGTAATCAAGATCTCAAGCATCATGTCAAAG